>JAAGKR010000462.1:12692-113576 GCA_011419295.1 Clarias macrocephalus | reverse complement strand
GAAAAGGGCATTACAGAAATCAATGCGTGATGAGACAAATGCATGGATGACAGTTTCAGCATCTTTGGTACTGATGAAGGGACGCAGTTGGGCAATGCAACGTAAATGGAAGAATGCAGATTTAGTGACAGAGTTAATGTAAGACTGAAAGGAGAGTGTGGAGTCAAAGATTACTCCTAAATTTTTGACAGAAGTTGATGTTTTGATGTGAAAGCCAGCAATCTCACAGGTGAAATTAGTGGAAATGTTGCTGGTGAGTGCTGGGGTGCCAATGAAAATGATGTCAGTTTTGTCCATGTTAAGTTTCAAAAAGTTTAAGCTAAGCCAAGATCTAATGTCCTTTATACGCATGCAGAGATTTTGTCAATTTGGACAGATGGAGTAGGTGTACAGATGGAATAAAGTTGAATGTCGTCGGCATAAAAGTGATAATTAAGACCATGACGTTGAAGGATCAGACCAAGTGGGATTATGTAAATTGTAAATAATAGTGGGCCAAGAACAGATCCCTGGGGAACACCTCGATTCAGGGGGACAGTGGGTGATGGAAAATCCTTAACAGAAATGTAAAACTGTCTATCTGAAAGATAGGAAGAAAACCAAGAAAGAGCAGTACCAGAAATGCCCAGACAAGAGAGACGAGAAATAAGTAAATCGTGGGAGACCGTATCGAAGGCAGAACTGAGGTCCAGTAGCAGTAGTATAGATAAGGATCCAGAATCACCAGTAAGCAGTAGATCATTCACTACCTTTACAAGTGTAGTTTCAGTACTATGGAGGGGGGCGAAAACCTGACTGAAAAGGGTCGAAGAGATTATTATCAAGTAGAAAGGACTGGAGTTGGGTAGCAACAGTACTTTCCAGTAATTTAGATATGAATGGTAAGTTAGAAATGGGACAATAGTTAGATAGAACTGAGGGGTCAAGGTTGGGTTTCTTAAGCACAGGTGTAACTGAGGCAGATTTTAGTGGCAACGGAAATGAAGCAGAGGTAAGAGATGCGTTGATGAAATGAGAAATAGGTGCAGAAATGGCAGAGTGGCAAAGTTTCAGGAGAGAAGTAGGAGCAGGATCAAGGTGACAGGAAGAAGAATTGGATTTGAGGATTAGCTTAGAGACGGAGTCTGGGGTCGTCAGAGAAAAACAAGATAGAGATTGAGATGATAGATTTGTTGGATGGCTGAGCTCTGCATCATTAGGGAAACATTGGTGGACGCCATTAGTCTTCACAAGCAAATAATCCAGAAAAGAGCAGCAAAACTCATTAGATACTATAGTATCCTGAGGTGTGCGGTTGGTAAGTTTATTTATCGAATGAGGCTAGCGACACGTTTTCCATGCGTGTCCACGCTGCAGCGAGTTGAAAAATCCTGCAGCTGATCCTCCTTGATGATCTGGTAAAATTCTCCATGTTTTCCTTGTGCTTGAAGGATGATGGGAGGCACCACAGCAGATTTCAAGGGAGCACAAGCTTGTGAATGCTTTGGAAAAAAGGAGAAATCAGTGTGGCAGGCCTTTTTCACACGGTTTTAGACGTGACGTGAACGGCCCCTTTGAACTTTTCCTTCAAAGTCGTTTCGATATTCGAGACTTGTCGTGTTGTCCTGTAAAGATTACTTTGTTTGATCAGTTTATTTATTCAAAACACTGCTTATTTAGTTTATTTAGGCATAAAAACCAGTCAATAAAGATTCTTCTCTTGTACACCTTTTTTCTAAAACACCTTGAAATATTTTTCATGTTAAAAGTTGGAGCTGGTTAGGTTCAAAAGCAACAATTTGTAGGCAAACAGTGCCATTTTTATTTATTTATTTATTTATTGCACTAACTTGGAACATATGAGAAAGAATCACAAACACTGCAGGGCTTTACCCAACAGCACATGTATACAAACAGTTATTTGACAAACTGAATTTTAAACCAAGACATCAACAATCTAAACAAGTAATTTAAAAACCCTCTATGAAACAGGCTTATTAATTACAGAGTTATTTCGTTATGAGACTGCTTTTACACTAGCGTACACTCGGAGTTACATTGCATCATGCTGCGAGCTAAACTCACCTGCTGTGTCTCTGTTCTGCGCCAGCGGTAACAACCGCAACACCGAGGTCTTCAGCTCCTTACACATGGCCCTGACTCTCACTGGTTTATAAGGAAAGAGCTCAGACGAAGAGATTAAGATGCGAGCAAGTGATCGCACATTCATAGACTCACACTAACTCGGCGGATTACAGCGTGCTCCCCATGTACATCGCAACCAGGAAGCGTGAACTAGACCTGCCTGAAAATTTCACAATAAAAGTCTTTGCTATATTAAATACAAAAAGCTTAAAGTTTAAACTACCACCGCATCAATGGATACATATAATTTACATTTCAAATGTACAAATAATTTTTAAGATACCAAATGTATCGAGCCATCATAACGGTGTGGAATCCTATTAAACAATTGTTTAGAAATAATCCAAATCGTCGTGGATGAGCTACCACTAGTTTAAATCCATTTTATGATTTATTTATTCTTTCGAAAAAGAAAAACTCGGGCACTTGATAAAATCATTTAAAACTAATTAAATTACAAGACCAAAATACAATTTACTGATACTTTCTTTAAAATTGGGCAGAAATGTACAACATTAAAATCCTCCTGCCATCTGGTGGCTAGGTAGGGTATTACTACTCAGCTTCACTGACGTCACACGCACGCTGCCTACCGTCACGCGTTTCTCTCTCTCTCTCTTAGATTATTGTCTATGGTTATTGTTTACTTACATATTCTTTGTTAAGGTTGCTATATTGCATATCTTCTTTTTTGTTCTATTACTGTGGATAGTATATTGTATAATTATTTTTAATGTTACACCTGAATTATGTATGCTATAATTTTATTCTTAAAATATTGGAATTGTAATACTTGTTATTAAAAATAAATAAATAAATAAATAAATAAATAAATAAACTTCCGTGACGCATCAGCACCGTGGGAGAGCAGCCTTACGGTCAACAATGTTGTTTCAGTTTTCTTTCCAAATCATTATGAAACAAATTAACTCCGTTATCCTTATACCAGAGCCAAAATTACATAAAAAAAATAATAATCTGCCACGAACTCAACACAGTCCAAGTGAAAATGAAAAACGTGAAGGTCTATAGCTTCTACACAATCGCATTACCGTTTTAATACAGAACACTGTTACATATGAGCAAAAGCAAACAATGGTTTGGCAGATGTCAGGAGACTGTAAAACAAGTGTATATAACCTACCGTGTTATGTAATTAAACAAAGTGCTAGAAACTAATAGTAGTTCGTAAAAGAGTAAATATAACGTGTGCAACTAAATATTTTAGTTGTTTTTATACACCCATCTGTAAAGCCTGGGCAACATTTCTTTGTACTTAATTTGCGATTTAAATGTATCAAATTAATGCATATGCAGCATTAAACAGACCCATGAAACGTTTAAAAGTATGTTCACTATTTCTAATGTTTTGCTAGCAATGGCAAACTCGCATCCTCATGAAACCATTGAATTAAAACATCAGTCTGTGGATTTCAGTCTTCGTTTCAGTTTAGACATATTTCTGTTAAAACATGTATTTTTGTTTATCTTTTGGTTTTTTGCATAACATGACATCAGACTGTTGTTCAGGACAAGGAAATTACATGAACCTCTCAAAGCGCTCAGAAACTCTCCTCATTCTCCTGTTAAGAATGTTCAGGTTTTTCATGAATGAACTGCAAGTTAATCAGTGACCTTGCCACGTGTAGCTGATTAGCTCTGCTACTTAGAGTAACCAGATGACGCAAACTCAGGTGAACGTATCATGCAGAGGAGCTGATGGCGGCGGCTGAAGGTGAGGAATATGACGTATTGCTTAAAAAAAGGTATTTAAAATATGTATTTGCATTGATTCTTGAATTATTTTAGATGAATCCAAAGCTGGAGAGTTGGCAGACTCTTCTGAAGCGCAGGTGAGTTCCTATAACAGAAGTTCACACTTATCTCTTGGACATGTGCTAAAAATCCAACTGAATGTTTCAGGTCACAGATGATGCTAAAGCTCTAGATGTGATGATAACAGCCTTAGAAGAGGAGATTGCTTTGTGTAATGTGGTCTTTCAAGATCTTTTAGCTGTTCAGAAAATTGTTAAGGTACAGTAAATTATGACCTGATCCATTATAATGGATGGCTTTTTGCCTGACCCAGCTGAAAATGTGAATTTGTTTCTATTTGCAGGAAAGGGGCCTTTGTGATGCATTGTTTCAGGAACAAAAGAATCAATCTGATCTTGCACTATGATTAGTGTGCTTTGAATATATACAATGAGTTTTACATGAATTACCAATAAAATGATGTGAACTAATGTACAAATAAAAGACAAGCATGTGATTTCAATATTATATTGCTTAATTTAGTTCAAAAAGTTAGTACTTTGCCATAATACTTTACAAAACAAGCATATGAGAGCATTTTCACATTATACATTCCTTAAAAATACAGATCCTTTTATAGTTTGTCCTCACACTTTGGGTATCAAAAACAGTCTGTTGGAAGCATTTTTTTCTCCCTAATTTGTGACCCTTGCACTTTTGCTCGGATTTTATTTATAACCCACTGCATGCTACAATGTTCTGCTTTTAACCTGGAAAAGAACAAACTTCACAATATTAGCAAATTGATTATTTGAGGGAAAAGTTGTATGTTAAAAAAAACAAACAGCAGTATGAATTAATGTCAGAAAGAAAAGATGATCTCAGCAGTTAACTGTAATCAACCCCATTCTTATCTGAATCAAGTCACATAGTATTTCAGGATAAATGGAGTAGCTTGAGCAAGACTTGGGATTTGTTGATGCACTGGATTCCAGGGCGTGATCAAACCATACCAAAAATATAAAGGAAAAAATTAAACTGGTCAATTACAATTCTTACAACAGAATTGTATTACACACATATAAAATGAGCTTTCCCCTTTAAATAGCATGCATTAATGTTGGGGCACCTCAATTTTTTATTATTTTTTTTAAAATGGAAAACAACTCTTCAAAGAGTACAATGCCCATACACAAGTCAATCATATGAATAAATCATATAAAGCTCAAAACTAAATACAACTGTTGATTTACCGTAGACCGCTTGAGACCATATATTATAGCTCCCAGTAGCAAGGCGTGTGTAGTATATTTACATATTAACTGCAATTTGACGCAGTTGATTTGCGCTAGTGGGAACTTGCATAACATTGAATAAAGACTAAAAGTGTTGCAATGTGTTATTTCACTAGGCATTTACAAAGGGCGCTGAGGCTCAGCTGAGGGATCTGGGTTCATAAAATACACAAACACTTATTTTGCATAGATAAGTCTACATTTGGCCAAAATTAGCATTTAGTAAGGGAAATGTATAACAAGTGCAACAGAAACCGTTTTACAATTTCTGTGCTATTGGACCCAGTTTGATTACAGTGTGTAATGGCAAAATTTGCCTTTTAATTACACTGATTATGTTAAAATGTACAAATGGATGTTCTCAACAGAATATGAAAAACTAATGTTAAACTATAAACTGGCATAATATGCAACAATTTTAATTTGCATCAACAGCTGCAGGCTCTTCCTAAATGTATGAACTGTCAAACTCCTGTGATTAAATCATACCTGGTTGAAAAAAGTTTCTTTTTTGTATCAAATTTAAGTGACATCTAGCCAATGTCTCATCTTTAATGTCATGTAATAAGACATATTATGTCACAATTTGTAGGGATTGTAAAGCTTTGTGGCAAGTAGATTTTTTTTTTAAATATAATTTTTTTAATTTTTTTTTTTTTTTTTTTTTAAAGATGGTAGCCCAAATGCTACCCTGTATCAAAACTGTAAGGCAGTTTCCTGATCATGGGTAACAGGAATACAGTAGCTATTCCATGCCACAGTGCACAATGTTTGTGTATTTCCTGTATTAACCCAGGTACTAACCCCCACCCCTAGGGGAAAAAAATACATTCCAAAATCTACTACATTGTGAAGTGATGGCAAGGTTGCAAAGGAAATGGGCAGTGCAGTGTCATGTCCTCCATGTCAAACCCAAAGTGTGATTACCCCACCATAGTTCTATACAAAAATACAAATACAATCTAAGGGCTTAAATATTTGTAATTTCAAATACACAACATTTACATTATAATAAACTCATTAAAACCTCTACAGCAGTGGTGTATAAACTGGCTTACTGGTGCAGGGAAGTTTACTAGATGTTCTTTTGACTAAACCTTGGCTTGGTAATACACAAGCAGCATGTATTACACAACAGCTCAAGTTCTTACAGTTCTGTTGCAATTGTATGTACTTTCAGGGACTAACTGTATACCTCTGCTTTGATTTTCTTTATCCCTGAGCAGGCCACAACAGTGAGACTTAAATGGGTCTAAATAAAGGAAGAAAGGTCAGAGGCTGATTTCAGCTCAGTAACAACAAAGCAGCAAGAGGCTAGGCAACTGCAGCTGCATTACCCTGCCTAACCTGCAACCCAAAGGCAAGAAGTTAAAAAAAATAATAAAATAAAAAAATCTCTTTACACCAAGTGGCTGACTCCACCAAAAATAAAGAGTTAAAGGAAATAACTTGGTCCACCAAGTTAAAAAGTAAGCTATTTTATCGAAAATATGTACTGCATTGATACTTGTTGATAAAATTTTAAATAAATTAACATCTAAAAATTAAATAAATGTTACAGGCAGCCAACCACATATAACTATCATTTACACTTAAAAGCAAGTAATTTCTGTTAACAGAAACCGCTTCAAGATAATCACATTTCATGGGCTACTGTAGTCTTTCTTAATAAATTACACATAAAATATTTGTCATATATTATGGCATAATCTGGATTTTAAAAACCCTCTGAAAAGGCTTTACCACCAATTAAGAGGCCACATATGCCAATTACACTTACATGCAGTACATTCTGGTAAATCACATGAACATTTCATTTAGTTAATTTCAGTGTTCCTGGTCAACAAGTAGAATTTATATTGGTAAATTGTTCTCAGTGCATTAAGTTCTTGACAATCTATGACTGGCCTGTACCTTAGAAAATGTCCTATTCTACTTGAAACTAGACTAAAAACTCAATTCATACTAATAAAATGTTGCCATCTGAATAATTAGAATTTATAATATTGCTTGTATTTTGTATAATCTGAGTTAGTAGATAGGACTATTTGATTCCTTGCATTTTTAAACCTATCCACATATCCAAACAGTTTTTTTGTCCTTGTACTCACTTTTTCCGATATGCTACCGAGACTGTTACAGAAGTTTGAACAGACCATAGCACATCATGAGAACGTCTGGAAGGACTATTATACAGTGCACATGGTTTAAAAAAGAAAGAACCTTCAAACAAATGGCTACTTACAAACCTCTATTTTTAGGGGGAACACTTCTATAATCTGAAAGTGCACAAATAGCACAGATCTGAATTAATCAGAGTGCACTGTGTGTAAAATACTAGCTAAAGATTCACATGTATTAAGCAGCCCATTTCTGGAAGATCATGTTTTATAGAAGAGGAAAGGCCAAAGCTGATCATGTCATAGACTGGGAAGTCTGACACGCGTGACCTTTGGCGTACACAAGATACTGTTATGAATCAGACTGAACCTGCAAAACATTAGAAATAAATGGTGCCTAATAAAAGAAATGAATGTAAAGGGATGACTGAGGGGATCTGACCCTCAACTTCCACTAGGTGGTGGTGTTGCTGTTGCCCTCGCTCAATGAGAACTCATCAGCGACCATCAGCAGTGCCTCGATGTTGGCGGTGGTTTCAGGGCTGAGCAGGTCCACTACATCCACACTGGCCAGGCTGTCTGAGGGAGCGCTGGACGTCATTGCCTCATTGTGGAAAGTCTGAGTGGAGCCAGGGGAAAGGGGAGCGCTCAACTTGGAGGAACAGCACTCTGAAACAGCATGTGTGGCTGAAGGGGTAGTAGGTGGTGGAGAAATGTCTTTAGGTTCCTGCTGTGAGGGGGCAGTGTTCTGACTGGAGGTTCTTTCTTTACCCGAATCTCTGCAGGCACACTGACATTGACATGCCTCCTCCTGCTTAATGATGATGACGGGGAGACTAAGGCCAATCTGCTGCACAGGGTTTCCTGAAGCAAAACAAACAACTGACTCATCACACATACACAGAATGCCTACTGCTCTTTTGCATGAATGCATTTCCATCCACATAAAAACGATAATAGTTGCATTACACTGCAATGCGCAAGTAAAACATCAACAGTGATGCACTTTAAATCATACCTGAATGTCCTCCTACAGGTATGGCTGTTGTGAAGAAGACCTTTTCCACTTTTGGGCCCTAAGCAAGAACAAACATCATAATTAGAATAGCTGTAAATTTTTACATTTTATTCTGGAGTAGGACAAAATCAGACTGATTCCATTATTGCACATTTTCCACTACTACAGTGCATCTCAAAATATTAGAAATGTGAATATTTTTTATTTCATTCAAAATTTAATTAAATTTTTTTTAAAGGTCTAGGATCTTAAAACTATTAGAATATTTCACATATACATATTATAAATATGTTCATTTATGCACTCAATACTTGGTCAGAGCTCAGATTACTGCATCAATGTGGCAGGCATGGAGGAGATATTGTATTGTTGGGTCAGGTGTTTCATCTTTCTCTTGACAGTATCGCCTATATTCTCTATGGGGTTCAGGTCAGATCAGTTGGCTAGCCAATCAAGCACAGTAATATCATGGTCAACAAATCAGTTAGTTAAAGGTTTGGAACTGGTGGTACTCCTGGTAGACAGCCGTGTTATCACAGAATGCGGACTGTGCATTTTGCCTCTCCACTCTTTCTTAGAATCTGATGATATGTCTGGTTCAGGAGAGGCTTGATACTAGGAATGCGGCAGTTGTAGACCATTTCCTGAAGACATCTGTGAGTGGTGGCTCTTGATCCATTCACTCCAGCCTCACTCCATTCCTTGTGAAGCTCTCGCAAGTTCTTGAATTGGCATTGCTTGACAATCTCCATAAGCCTGTGACCAACCCTGTTGCTTGTGTACCTTTTGGTTTTTTAAAGCACACTTTTTCACTTCCAATCATGTATGAATAGTAATGTACTCAAAATGAAATATTCTAATATTTTGAGGTACTGAATTTGAAATTTTCCATGGGCTGGAGTAATCATAAAAAAAAAAAAACAATATAATTTGCATCCAAGGTACGCATGTCCCATGTAGTGATTGCACATATTGTAACTATTGTAACACATAGTAACTACATAAAAGACAGTGAAAAGGCATTTCAACTGGAATCCCAGTTAATCACAGACTTGACTTGTTTCTGACCTGCTGCTCAGGATTGTGCTGTGCATTGGCAGCACTGCTAAGGATCCACTGCAAATTCTGGTCAGACATGACAAGGCTCGGCTGCAGGAGGCCCTGCGTGGGTGCAATAGTGATGGTGGGTGTGGGTGCCAGACTGGTACTGCCTGTTAAAGGCACTGTGTGCGGTACTACTGCAGCTGCTCCTGTGCTGATGGCTGATGCAGGATTTGAGATGCTGGCCACTGTTGAGACAGATACTGGTAGAGAGCTGGCAGGTGCTGTGGGCACCACTGGGGTATAGTGTTGGGTGGCAGCAGGCGCAGCTAGAGTGGGCACTTCTGGTGTTTGTAGTGAGGTATGAAGGAAAGAGGGAAAAGTGGCAGACTGTGGAGAGGTGCCTGTGGAGCTGTTGGTGGATGATGCCTGGCAGGAGGAGGAGCCAGGCTGTGTGGAGTTTTCTAGGACAGGAGTGGTAAGAGAGCTAGAAGAGGAGGAAGATGAAGGCATCTGAGTGAAGGGTAGGAGAGTGGGTGAATCCGTCACTGCTGCCGGGGGTGGCGTCTCCAAGCCGAAAGCCTCCACTAGGTTGTCTAGAAAGTTAGAAAAATAAAATAAGCATGACTGTGGTGCCATACTTGATGGGTAACACATACTGTCTGATTTTAAGAGATACTTGCCAGATGGATGTGGGTCATCTTGACTAACATTGTTTTCAGGGCTCTGTAACATCAACTCAAATATTTTTACAGGCGTGATACTATTCAGATCCAAGTTCTGAGACTGTAACAGGTACAAACAAACAAACAAACACAAAAGGCTTAGTGACAAAGACTCTAAAAACAAAAATTTGCTTGTTTAAAAAAATCAAATATATAAAAAGCCTGGCAATACAAACATCATTGCAATAAACAATTACATTGGAGACTGAACAACCCAGGAGAAATCCACATGGAAACTCTGTCACACAAACAATGACTCAAGCTGAGAATTGAAGCTGAGAGGTGGCAACACATCCCACCGCTGGACAATGACACATGGGTATGGATATATTAAAATTTGTCTAGTCTTTTCCTAAGTTAACAATTAACTTAATGTATGATTACATTTATTTCAACATGTGTATTTCAAACTTGAAATGTTCAAGTCCCCATCCCCCACAAATCTTGGCACTATGTTTTAAAAACATCTAAAACTGACGTATAACAATACATTCTAAATCAAAAATCATTTGATAAATCTGTCCAAAATATATCCACTTGCTAAGATGTCGTTCTTGGCTGTGTAAAAATAGACAATAACAGAATTGCGGATTTATCTAATTTTAAGTAGAAAACACTTGATAAATTAAATAAATAGGGGAAAACTATAAAGATTCAGAAATAAGCACTCACATTGTTGATATTTTCTCGAAGCTCAGAGTCTGTGGAAATGAGGCTCAAATCACTGAGGCACAGAGAATGATTTGCATCCTGTAAAAAAAAAAAAAAAAAAAAAGAGAATAAAAAAAATACAAAAATAAAGTTTGTTAACCAGTAAAAAAAAAAAAAAAGAAACCTTGGTGAAATTTATAACAAAACATTCTTCATCAATCATCAATAAGGATGAGTTGGATCTCAGTTGTAATTAATGTAAAAAAAAAAAATCCAAATACTAAGAACCAGTTCTGCTTTTTTGTACATTAAGTCTTATCTAATGCATTCAAACAGCACAGAATGTAACTTGAGTACATGAAACAGCATCACTGTACCATGTGCGCCCTAAGGATAATAAGGATACTGGAAATTTGCTGACTTCACAATAAAACCAAGCAACCCACCTCTGACAGAGGATGGCTGAGGCTAATTGGGTATGAAGGACCCTTGTCGTGGCCTCGAATGTGACTCTTCAGACTGTACTGTGAACTAAACGTCTTCTCACAGCCATCACTAGGGCAGAAAAAAGGCTTCTCACCTGTGAATAAGGGACAGAGATTATAATAATGTATTTGGCCACATAAAATATGATTTTATGTATACCTAGTGTTAGAGATAATTCAGAAAATGTAGCTTTAAATTAAAACTGTGACAGACTGATGACAAGTCTAGAGACCATGTAAACATAATGTAGTGAGCTGTTAGATGACTGGAAGCCCACTCCTCTTCTTTAGATATAAATGATAAAACGCTGAATCTTACCCGTGTGTGTCCGCACGTGTGTTTTCAGGTGGTGACTAGCAGCGAAAGCTTTACCACAGCCATCGTGGTCACACCTAAAGTAAATGTGTGCACAGATGATTAGACTCACATTTCAATTAATTGTTTAAATTAAGCATATTTGCAAAATTACCAGTGAACAATGTTTATTCTTACATTCTTTTTCAAAAGGAAAAAAAAAGACTAGGCAGACATTACTCTGAAAGGATATTGCAGAATAAATTATACAAAATTTCTTCCAAAAAAAAAAAAAAGTATAAAGTGGAAGGAGAAAATTAGACCCCATTAAATATGAAAGTGACAAATTAACCCACCGAAACGGCTTCTCTCCTGTGTGAGTACGAATGTGCTTCCTCAGGTCACTGAGAGTGGTAAAGTACTTTGTGCATCCTTCTGATTCACAGTTAAATGTTTTTCCTGTGTGCAGCCGCTGATGTGCTTTCAGCCTAACATGAGACAGTAAGAAGATGCACAAGATGTTCACTAAATGAAACATGGTATTATTAGATAGTGATTTCAACATATTTCAAAAGATAAATATTCAATCAAGACAATCAAATGTTTTAGGACTAAATCTGATAGACAGGTGCCAGAACTAGTACCAGCCTCCAAGTACTAGTCTATATTTGTCTCTAATTATTTTCAGAGAGGGCCTGACACAATCACTGATCACTTGGTAGTGTGAGGGTAGGATAACTAAACCTATTGGCCACAGCTGTCTGCATCCTGCTCTGTGTTGCACAATAAGTCTTTGACAGTATGAGGCCACCAAAGTCATGTGACCTCCCCTGCCAAAGTGTCCTGCATGAGTGTTATTCCATGCAGCTATCTTAGCAAAAGTCTAATCCACAGAATGTGGCAAGGAACATGAATGCTCAGAGAAACATAATTATGAAAGTTAATGGGAATCAATGTGATTATAAACGGCTGATTTGTGTCTTAATTTTTGATTGATTATAAAGGGTATCTCAATAATATAGAGTATTGAGTAAAAGTTTTTATAATTTAATTTAAAAAGTGAAATTCCTTCTGGATTAAGCCTTTTTGCTTCCATTTTGTTGATTACGGCTTGCAGCTCATGAAAATTAAAATTCCAGTATTCATACAAAATAAATACCGTGTATCTCTCAATTTTCTTCCGTACATGCTTAGGGAAGTCTGTAGGTGCAGTGTAGGTGCAGTACTGAAGTATATTCATGAAAAGGTTGACTAGAGATAAAACCTATCATAGGAAAAGGTGCACAAGCAGCCTTAAGAAGAATGTCAAACAAGGCCAATTCAAGAACTTGGGAGCTTCACAAGGAGTGGAATGAGGCCACCACTCAAGAGCCACCACACACACGTCTTCAGGAAATGGTCTACAACTCTTGCATACATAGCATCACGCCAGTCCTGAACCAGGGACATCAGAGGCATCTTACCTGGACTTAGGAGAAAAAAAGACCTGGACTGTTGCACAGTGGATGCAAGTGCAGTGTGAATTTTCCACAAGCAGTGATGATTTTGGGTGCTTTGTCATATGATACGTTTTGGGCTACTGTTTTATTAAGTCCAACCCTAATGCAGTCGTCTACCAGGAGATTTTAGAGCACTTTATGTTTCCATCTGCAGACAGCTTTATGAAGATGACGAGCTCATCTTTTTTCAGCAGGACTTTGCCTCTGCCCAGAGTGCCAAAACTTTCACTAACTGCTAATTATTGTGCTTGATTAGCCAGACAACTCAACTGACCTGAACCCCACAGAGAAATTATGGGGTATTGTCTAGGGTTGGGTACAGGGTACCATTGGGTATTGTGTACCTATATAACTGGTATGTACTAGAACCAAATCAAAATGCAGATTTCGGTGCCACTTAACTGACTGAGACATCGATTGAAATTTGAAATTGAAGCATCATCACCCTCAGCGCATGTAAAAAAAAATTTCCAGAGGGAGTGAATACACATGCACGCAAGTAGAAAAGTTCTTATAATACAAATCCAACATTTTAGTTAGGAGAGTGTCCATGTTTTTACACTCGCTCTGATGGCAGCCTGTAGCATTAGCTCACTAAGCTAAACACACTTAAATTAAAACGTTTAGCTTTAGGCATTTTAAGGTGTGGCTGTATTTCACAACAAAGGATTCCGACACGCAACAAATTCTTTCAACAACTGAATATAAGGGGGGAAACACTTCAAACCTAACAAACCATTTGAGGACACATGGGATGTAGGTGAAAGCAGAGGAAGGCACCGTGTTTAATAGTTTGTGGACATCAGCTGGCAGTGTGTGGGTTAATCCTAACAGACCAACCGTAGCAAAGTCAGAAGAGGTGTCGTACTTTGCCATATAAAGCAAATGTGCTCATATTCCTCAGAATTGCTGAAATTTGAAGATGGTTTGTAGCATACCAAGAATACCAACTACCTTGGTGTTATTAGAAAGCTGTTATTAGTTATTGTAGTTTGGTTAGGTAGTATATAAATTTGTTGTGTTTGTATTTACTTATATTTAAGTATACTTTAAAATCTTAATACATTGTTTATTTTAAATATTTTTTTTCAATAAAAAGCTGTTCTTTAAATGTTATCCACATTTTTTAAAAAGTATTGGTTCAAATCCTTTTTCGACTGAATTTGGAATTATTCTAATATTTTCAGGTACAGGTTATCTCCTATTTACAAATGAGTTTTGTTCCAGGTGCACGTTCGTAAGTCAGATTTGTTCGCAAGTCAGTCTCATATGCCTTTGAAACAGATATACAATACAAAGCATACAAATTCACTTTGCCTAAGTCTGTCCCATTTCCCAACACTGACATCATGTGGCCAAAAACCGTAACAGCACCTAAGGAAATTAATCTTTCAGTGAAACATCTCAAAGATTTAACATCTATGAATATATAATTACAACCAGAAGTTAAACAAAACGGTTTGAAATAGTCCATTTTACATGTAATGAATCTAGAATATACTTTTAAATTTACGTTTTATCTTTTTAAATTACATTATGAATTTAAAATTTTCATCTTCAAATTAATTTTTTTAGATGCACTGTATAATGCATCTTAATTTTATTTTCTAATAGTTTGTCCTGTTTCTTTAAAATAATATATATATATATTATATATATAATATATATATATATATATATATATATATATATATATATATATATATATACACACACACACACACACACACACACACACACACACGTGTATATACAGTAGGCATGAAGTTGTTAATTAAATATAAAAGTAGAAATGATCTAAATCACACTTCTCTGTAGCTGAATCTGAGGTAATACTGTATAGGGCATTTTGCACACTACTCTACAATGTATTGATGCCTCTTTGCAACTTTGTTTGGCTATATTCATGATCAAAACATTAAAAAAGCCCGGCATCTGTCTTTCTTCTTAAATGATCCTCACCTGTACAGTGTGTTGAAGGCTTTTTCGCAGCCCTGTACATCGCACTCAAATGGTTTTTCTTTAGTATGCACCCGCACATGGATCTTTAAGCTGTAGGAGGTCAAGAAGGCTTTACCACAGCCCTGCTGGTTGCAAACAAAGGTGTATTCACCACGGTGTGTTTTCTGATGTGTCCTCAGGTTTCCCGCTGTACTGTAGGTGCGGGTACAGCCCTCAAAAGTGCACTGGTACCTTTTTACCTGCACAAAAAACATTATGAAAAATATGAGCAATAAACCTCTGATTCTTTTGTTAAATACAAATTTCAAAAGAAGTAGAAGGGAACAGGACTGGTATATCCATTCAAAGCTAGAAAGAAAAACATGATTTCATGGTTTCTTTCCCATGTCAGAATGTCCTGAAATAAAACAGTAACAAGAACACTGATGTAAATCAGCACGAAAACATGCCATGTATAATAAACCATTTACCTAGTGCTGCACAATTAATCACATAGAAACTGAAATCACAATATGGACCTGTGCAATTATTTAATTGTAAAAGGATACAATTTATTTCAAGTTTTTAATACAAATAGTTGGGAATTTGTCTTTAATTTATTGAGTTTATCAATAATTTAAGTATTTTGAGGTGGATAATAAATACTTGCAAACATCCTTTTAATGACATCATTTGTTCAATTATATGCTGTTAGCCTAGATAAATGTTTGAATGCAAAATTGTACATTTAATACGTAAATATCACATCGAAATACATGTCAAAAGAATTGCAATATGATCAAATTGTGCAGCCCTATTTTTACCTACATAAAACCATACAAAAATATAGTTGCCAGCAACGATTACGGGCCCAAGCACCCTGCGCCACTGCCACCCCGGGGGCATCGCACAACCTGTGTCTTATTTGAGCATGTTAAAACCTACAAAAAGCCATCGCTGCCTGGATGCACCGCACAACTTGCACATTTCAGACACTAAATAGGGCTGATGTCAGTTTAGGCCCTAAATATTTGTTGAGTGTGTTAACGTGTGTAATGTGTGTGTATGCATGTGTATGTATGTGTGTATACATGCGTGTGTGTGTTAACATTTGTAATGTGTGTGTATCTGTGCATGTGTGTGATGTAAGAGTGTGTGTGTGTGTGTGTGTGTGTGTGTGTGTGTGTGTGTGTGTGTGTGTGTGTGTGTGCACGTGAGATGTGTTTGTTAACATTTGTGATGTGTATACAATAGGCCACAGACACTGGAAAAAACGCATCACATGTTACTCAATGTGATGTCAATGAACGTGTCACTGAATATAATGCCATTCAATATAAGGCCACACAAAAAGTTATTAATAATTTTTCAGCATTATCACGGCTGACCCATTTGAGATATCAAAATCCCTCTGTAATTTTGCATCCTCAATGTCTTTAAATCGCATCGGGACGGTTTGGTGGCGATCGTATAAATTCCCCTAGGAGGAGTATATCAAAATCCTCCGAGTTACGTGTGCCTACGTGCAAGTGTGCATGAGCGATGCAGCAAAATCTTGTTTGGGGGCCCCTGAGGGCCACGAGACTTTCAGGCATCCTGGAAAAAAAAAAAAAAACATAAAAAAAAACAAAGAGGGAAAACAAGAGGGACCTGCTATAATGTTTGGGCCCTAAATACCATGAAAAAAATTGATAGCTCCATCACCTACAGAATCTCCGACTACTTAATGGCCGCACATTTATAAGTGTATACTAGCACCTGTGTATAACACAACTACTATTGTGTATATGAGAGCAAATGCGATTATAGTCAGAAGAACAGAAAAACGAGTTTGGTCACTTCTTCTTTGAACTATTTAGCCATACCTAAACATAAATTTGCTTACACATATTCCACCTTATCTCTGATTTCCAGCCTGCATGGCCTTCCAGTGATAATGTTCGCCTAAAATAATTGCCTAAATAGCAAAACCTGTCAAATTTCTTATCCTCCTCCCCAGCTGGCTCATATCAGCTGTGTCGGTACATTAAACCTTTGTTTAATATGAAAATTATTTGTTCATATGAAATGATTACCAGGCAAAGAAAATCAAGAGGCTTAAAGTTCATGTTAGTTCTTCTTTCAGTATATGAAATAACTAATCTACTTATCTTATAGGATAAACTCAGTGACATGATGTG
Organism: Clarias macrocephalus; assembly: GCA_011419295.1. Taxonomy (NCBI): domain Eukaryota; kingdom Metazoa; phylum Chordata; class Actinopteri; order Siluriformes; family Clariidae; genus Clarias; species Clarias macrocephalus. The sequence continues at coordinate 96,447 of JAAGKR010000462.1, read as the reverse complement.
TTCTCACAAAGTTGGGAGTAAAAAATGTTCCAAAATCTGTTGACCATACCAATATGCTGAAGCTGAAGCATTAAGAGTTAATTTCACTGGGAGTAAAGGGATGAGCCCAACAAAACAACCAGTTCCATTATGACTATGCACCATGTCCATAAAGACATGGATGAGCGAGGAGACTGCAAGTCATGCCTTATCATCCAACATCAGTGTTTGACCTCAAAAATGCGCTTCTGGAAGAATGGTCAAAAATCCCACAAATACACTCCTAAACCTTGAAAGACTTCCCAGAGTAGTTGAAGCTGTTATAGCTGCAAAGGGTGGGCCAACATCATATTCAACCTTATGGATTAAGAATTGGATGTTACTGAAGTTTATATGTACATATACATAGGGTCAAAAAACAAACCCTTGCGCACTGAATACTAAACTGAGCATGTGGTTTACTAAAGCACCAAGCACACAGATTATTAAAACAAGCACGCGGATTAATAAATCGGGATTCGTTGTTCTTAGCCCCACCCACTTGAAAATGGAGTATTCAGAGAAAGGCTCACCCGCAAGAGGTTATGCATGGACTACCGAGCTTCTACGGATTTTAAGACTGACATTATTACCATTTTTTAATCCCTGAAATAGAAGAGATGGAAATTTTCCTTACCATAACATGCATTGTATTGTTTTTTAATCACTTTATACACAACCCATGATTATCCACGTGCTCAGTTTTGTATTGTATTGTAAATTTTTTTTAAACACATGTAGAATTAATAGACAAAATACCGGTCTCTAGTGAGGATAATTATAATTCTTTTCAAACTGTCTTTTACTACCTTTTGCCTTAGAAAATCAGATACTGCTGGTGAATGGAGCCTCGGGTTTTGTCTGGCCACGATCAGGCTTTAAATCTTTTGTAAATGGGTGGTGAGGTGCAACCGCTCTCCACCTACACAGTGACAGACTGAGCAAAGCGGCCTGTGTGTTACACAGATCCCATGGGCTGGAAAAACAATGCAGCGGCCCATTTGCATGTCCCTTTGATGCAAATAAAGGTAGGTGCTGACGACATCCACATCATCAGATATGCTAAAAATACTCAAACATGGTAGTTACTGTCACCAACCTCAGCAGCTAAGGTGAAAACAAAATTAATGCTAAGTGTAAATGTGCACCATGCTACCCGTCTTACAGTAAGTGTTCTCTAAAGTGAAAGAATTTCTGCATCTCACAACCACACTTAAAATGCATTTAAACATTATTATTACTATGATTACTATTATTATTATTATCATTATTATATTATTCACCAGTGCTTACTTTGGAAATCTTACCAAACATGTAACCTGATTTTATTTTATTTTTTTAAATTCTGTTAGGTATGTAGACTGTAAACTTTTACTCTTCTTTCTTTGTCTTTGACATTTGACAGGGTTCCAATCCATCCCTGGGCACACCCCGGCAATTTGGGAAGGCTAATTAGCCTACTCTGCATGTCTTTGGACACTGTGGGAGGAAACCGGAGTACCCAGAGGAAACCCATCAAGCATGGAAAGAACATTAAAACTCCATGCACACAGACCCAAGGCAGGAATCAAACTCTCAACCAAGGAGGTGCAAGGCAACAGTATATTAATGTGTTATTCAAGTGGCTTTAGACTATGAATCCAAAAGTATACAATTAAACTATGTTGTTAAAATTTGGCCAAAATCTGCTTTCACAAAAAGTAGCTAAGTGATGTTTGAGCCAAATGTGTGTTCAGGTAATCATGCACTTAGTTGCCATCAATGGCAAATTCTGTACCCCAAACACGTCTTGCCTGATCAACTACTTTTGACACAAAAAGTAGTTATTATGTGTACAAATGATCAACTACTTTTGGTTGAAAATGTGTACAAAATTCTTTCTACCTAACCATTTATTTTATCATAAAATAATGCTGTCTTTAATATGCTATTTAAAATCTCTACATTTAAATGGCAGCATTTTAAAACAAACAAGGTGCTAAAATAAATAAGGTGACGTTTGCATTTTTAAACAGACAAAGCGGCAGATTCACAGATAGATCTATAGAGATAGATAGATAGATAGATAGATAGATATATTAATTAATTATAGGTAAAATAAACTTATTATAAAACGAGGAGATATTAAGTTTAAGTATGATTTTTAAATAATTTGAGGTGCTAAATAAATACAAATATCATTGGCAAACATCCTCTTAACATTATCATTTGTGCCATTATTTAAACACGACAGAATGGCACAGGTCATAGTTACATATCACAGTTCAAAATGCAATCACAATCTGTCAAAATAATTGCAATGTGTTTTTTTTTTAAGTAAATCATGCAGCCCTAATTTGAGTAAATCATTTTATATCGGTCAGTCAGAAAAAGCAGGCAGAATGGGGAAGAGAAAAGCTAAATTGTATGTGGAGAACTTGAATGAGGAGTTTGTCTGGCTTTTATAAAACGTTTTACACAACAAAAACAAAAAATGGCAGAGTAGGTCTGTAAAATTAATAATTAAAAACAAAATTGATTTTATGATATGTTAATATTCATAAAGTGCTTATACAAGTAGCATTTAGTCAGGGCATTTTGACTGATTAAAGAGTTCAATGTTTCCATAGTCAATGGGTAATATTAAATAGTTGTTACCAATATTGGCCAAAATAATCTTAATTAAGGTTTGGAACCTAATTGATATAACCTACATTATATCAAAGGAATACAACAGCATGTTTTCACATAACCAGTACTGAAAAAGATTTTATCACATGCAGTGGTAGCAGTTATTATTTATTTACTATGTTTATTAACCTGTTTGGACTATATATTTTGAAACCAAACGCAATAACATAACCTAAAATAAGAGAGAGAAAATATAAATTCCAAATTTGACTAATGTAATATGTTAGGAAACTTCAGGAATAAAAACTCTATGACTTAATAGTAAACATCCAGAATATTAATGTGCATAAATAATAATGGGTGTAATATATACATATTTAAATTATGTGAGTAAACTAAATATACTGATGGGGTCTGTGGAATCTATTTTACAGGATGCCTGTGAAAAGTTGGAGAACACTTTTTTAGCACATGGCAAAGAGAACAAAGTTATTAATTACAACATGTCACTAAAACCCCTGAGCTGATGCTCCTAAAATAAAGAAACAAGTCAAGAGAAATGTAGTGTACTACTGAAAGACAGCTGGTTATGCAATGCCTCAATCTTGCTCTTTTAGTTTTTAGCCAACACTGAAAGACAAGGCGGTTTATATGGTATGACCAGCTGTGCACATGCAGCCAAATTCACAATACAGCACATTAGGCATTAAAAAAAATCGTGTTTAACAATGGGTGCTCAGATTAGACCTAATGGCATTACTGGGGTGGGGCAAACTTATGTGTTAGCTAGCTAAACGTCCTCTTAACTAGCGCATTCCTCACTGCTGGACGATGAAGAAATAAATCAAATCACATTGAGATTTACTTGCTCATTTTGACAGCATTTAAAACTAATGGTAATCTCTTACTGCGGTGGCTATGATTTGTAGTAGGGTGGCAGTTGCCACTCTTTCCAACAATAAAGCACAGACAAAATTTCTGCCACACTAGTTTGCTAAAAGATTTGTACCTCTCTCTGCTTGGTCTCCGGGCACTCAGAGTGCAGAGTAAGAGTGGCTCCTTCAATATTACGAGGCATGGGGGTGGACCCCGGATTGATGATGAACTGGATCTGATCGGGCGAGATGGTGTGGTGCACGTAGCCCTGTGCCATGCTGTCAGGGTCTGCCATAAAGGCCAGTGTCCCGTCCTCATCAGCCAAAAATGCGACACCATCATCATCTGGCCCACAGTGACCATCTTCTTCTCCTTCCTCATCTAGATGAATAGGGTCCTGTTCGATGAGTACCGTGGTGCGATCGTACACCCGTGTTGAGGATGACGAGGGTTTGGAAATCAGCATGTCCTCTTTGTCAGAATCAGCCATTTTGCAGACCTCATAGTCTTCTCTGCCCAGTTTGTCGACATCATCCTCGTCCTCTTCGAAGAACATGGCTGTTTCAGTTTGAGGGCCATTCTCGCCCATGATCTCGACAAGACTGCTTCGCCTATATGCCCGTCCAAGTGCTTATGATGCCTTAAAAAAAATAAAATTATTCAGAGGAGTTAAATTCCAATGAAAGCTGGTTTGGGGTCACTTAGTATAGTTAATATACCCAACAATTTAATTAAGCAAATATTAAGTTATTAATTAAGATATTAAAATATTAAGCAGTTAAAACATGACCTTATGAGCCAAGAAGGCCAATTCCACAGAATATTTTCTAGTTATATAATCTAACCATCCCAAAAGGTGAAAAACAACAACAGATTATTTGAGTCAGGAGCCACAAAATCCTACGAGAACAAACAAGGGCGAATGTGTCAGCGAAATAAGAAACCAGTTCAGGGACACCTTGGACATCCCGGCTAAGTTACAGCTACATGGGACTGGTAAAAGCAGCATTTTAACACAATAAATGTCTTCATCCTTCAGGTCATTTTCGCTCTAAAAGGAGACAAACTGAAAGTATTCCCCCTCACTCTTGATTGAAGTTATGTGCTACTTTAAAAGTTTAACATGTTTAGGTCGTACAGACCTGTTGCTAAGACGTATAAAATTTATTTTAAAATTTGAGCTGATCTAGTGGTTTCTGGAACTTTCCGAGTTCAGTACAGTGACCGCTAACTCACCGATATGTCTGTCCAGCGCTGCGAGACAACTACAATGTCAGACTGGATCACTGAAATAGGTTGCTATTTACTTATTTATTTAAGAAAGTTTAATATTATTTTTAATCTAGTCAATTAAACCCAGAACTGTCAAGTACACAGCAGTCAGTATGTCGGACCTACAGCCAGCTGCTTAGCCCAACTAGCTAGCCTGGTAGCTAAGTTAGCATGTATGACACTGTTGTCATGTCACATTATGCATTATTACATAATTTAGTGAAGCACACACACGTCTCTCAAAGACGACGCCAATGTATGACAGGCTGAAATAATCCACGTTGGTGCCTACTCAAGCGTTATGTACATAAATTAGCAAGATAGTTATTTGCTAACACTGAGGCTCATTCAGAATAAGGTATCTGATAGCTTGTCACCACAGAGAGTGTGAGCTTTAGGACCGCTACCTGAGTAAATAAATGCGGCTACAATTTCTAGGAACATGACCAGAGGGAGAATTTTAGCAGAAAGCAAAATATTATGACAAAGTATCATGATGAGTCCACCGTTATTAAGTGTGAGCAAAGTGGCTAACGCTAGCGCTAGCTGAGAAGCCCTAAACATTATGCAGAGCTGTGAGCGGCTAACGACGGGTCACAACACGGTGAGGTCCACGAGAAGAAAACTCGTACAAATAACACACACCGCGCACCTGCGGCAACACACACATCCACAAGCACCGCGACATTTTCTTACCTGTTTCAAGTATACGCCAAATGCTTGTATAATTGTGATTACCGACACTTTCTTCTTTTCCCCTCCCCACCATGATTGAACGTCAAATTCCAGTTCCTCATCCTGAAGCATCCTGGGAAGTGAACGTCTGCTCTGTTTACTGCTCTGCCTCCTCAGCACAGCCTCAACGCCCACTGAACACATCCACACCGCTTCTGCTCTTCAAGCATTTATTTTCAGCATTTTTCAAGTAAGAAAATAAATATACAAAATTATGCAAAGATCACATTGACTTGATCTCTAGTCTAACTTAACTAAATAATAGATAAGAAAAATGTGAAAAAATACAGACACTTGTATTTCAGTGATTCTATTATTTTTAATATAAAATGTTTTGTATTTACATCAAAATACAAATACATTTATTCTTTAAATAACGACTTTCATATGATCCAGCTGCCTTACAAGACAGAAATCTGCACATTATTTTTTCACTTGCCACAAATATAGCTTGTTGTCCAAATTTTAAAATATTAAACACATTAATTTATCCTGTGGACAGGGTCGCACTTAGGGCCCTAGACAGGGTGCCAATCCATCGCAGGGCGCACATCGGACAATTTGAGAACACCAATTAGCCTACTCTGCATGTCTTTGGACTGTGGGAGGAAACCGGAGTCACTGGAGGAAACACATCAAGCAGAGAGAGGACATTTAAACTCCATGCACACAGACCCAAGGCAGGAATCGAACCATCGACCATGGAGGTGTGAGGCCACAGTTCTAACCGTGCCTATATTAACACATTAATTAATATTAATATGTTATTATATAGGGTATTCAAGTGGCTTTAGACTATGAAGCCAAAGTATACAATTAAAGTATTTTAATAAATCAAATTGTTACTTATTGCTACTATTGACACAAGTGGAAAATGTGCACAAAATTATTTCTGCCTAACCATTTATTATATCATAAAATAATGCTGTCTTTAATATGCTATTTAAAATCTCTACATTTAATTGGCAGCAGTTTAACACAAGGTGCTAAAATAAATGATAAACAAGGTAGACATATCGCTACAAAATTTTTGTCAAATACTGTGCAGCAAAATAAGTAGACAGTGATATACACTAGTGGGATTCCTAGGTCAGAAAATGCTGGAAAAACTCCTTTGCTTTTCTTTTCTCCAAATTGTCTTGCTTTTTGGGGGACCTTATCATTAATGGAGCAAATATTGTGGCTGTGGGGAAAAAAAGAGATAATATAATACATACAGTTTATGCATTTTATATTGTTTGATATCAAAGTACTCATATTTCCCATATTTGTTCGGAAACCAACAACTGCTTTTTGACAGAAAACAATTTTCCACACCTTTTCGTTTGTCAATGGTAATAGCCTGGCTGTTCATAATTTTCTGAATTTGAACATGTATGTGCCCAACAACAAACATAGCTATATAACCAGGTCTAGCATTCAGTCTTCTGACAGTACTTAACTTGAGACCCATTTTAATTTTTTTGAACTAGCATTCTGCATTTAACTAAAAATTGAAAGGTAATATTAATGCACAAATTCACTGTCCACATGTACACCTGCACATTTATCTAATTAGCCCATCAGATGCGATTGAACTTATTTCCAGATTTTTTTCTTGATTCCGGAAAGCTGCTTTGTACAACTGTACTATGTAACAAAAGTGCTATATAAATAAAACCAAATAAAAATTTATACACATATATATAAATCATGTATATGCAAGCTATTAATTTCCATGCATTGATTTGTTGTGTATTTTGAGAAGCGTTTTCGCTTGCCACCGTTGTAAAGAGTCACTATACCCTTTCGGCCAGTCTGGTCATTCTCCTTTATCTTTCTCATTAACAATGCATTTTATCCTTGAGACCTTCTGCACCAGTCAGTTAGATCACATTTTCATCCATTCTAATGTTTAATGTAAATATTATCTAAAGCTCTTGACCTGTATTTCAGTGCATTACTGCCACATTAGACACACATGCATGTGCAGTTGTGTTCCTAATAAAGTGGCCAATTAATGTATGTTTGGAGTCAGCTATTAATAAATTAATACAAATAATCACATATCCACACACACTCGGATATGCACTCGTTTCTTTGTGTGTTACTTGTGGTAGTGCTGGATACAGCTTAATATTAATTTTAAACTACTTTGTTTCTTTTTTTTTTTTTTTCTTCGTGAAAAAGAATTTGTGGAAATATCCCCCATGTTCTGCTTTTCCCAAAATGGCCACAAAATCTAAATGTCTAAGAATATACAGAAAACATAGAAGTGAAAGTGTCTGTCTAACCTACCTAAAATGTTGCCATCCAGCCGATTCTGTTCAGAGTTCTTCAACAACTCCCGGAGAAATGCCGTTAAATAGTTAAAAACATTTTTATGGCACTGAGGTAACACTGAAATAATCTAGAAACAGACAAAGTAAAGGGAAAAAGACTGTTGTAAGATACAGTTCTAAACACAATATACAGAATCGTTATTGTACCTTTTTTATTGTACTTAAAAAGGTGTTTACATTAAATACACTGTATGTATACATTTTTTAAAGTGAAACAAACCTGTTTGCACTGGCTGCTGTTGTAGCAGCACTCCAAGCATTGTTGGTACAGGGAGTAAGGTACCACAGGTTCAGGAAGGGCATCAAGGAACAGAAGCAGTGCTTCAGCCACGGAGTGATTACTTCCAGCTAGTGATTTGGTCAAAGGTATTTGCAAAATAGAATAGACAGCTTTTATACAGACTTGGATGAAAGTATAACATTACAAGTCAGATGTGTTTAAAGGATACGGAGAGAGTCAACCGAGCCTGTATCTAAGCAATCCCTGATTTCCTCAAATTCAATGCGTAGTCCAGGCTGCTGAAAGATGTCTTCCTTTAATAGAAACACAGATAATAAAAAGTTAAAATATATCATGAAAAGATTAACGAAATAAATAATGGCTTTTGATTGCCTTAGTAGTTGGCATTTTAAGTTCAATAAAATATTAGTGCATACAAATATTTCCTTTTTAAAGGAAATGTTTTCTTTATATTTTGGCTCTGTGTTTATTGTCCCTGTGGCTCTGTTAGCCTAAGACATAATTTTATTCTTTTCAATGTGGCATTGGAGTAACAGGATCGTTCATTTGTTATTTAAAAACGAAGAAAATTGTTTTGTTTAGGATTTGAAAATTTGTTTGTAAACTTTGTTGGAAATCCTTGTCAGACATGCTAGCCCATGCACACAAGATAAGGTTGGCATTCTGACCTGTTTGCTGGCATTACGGTACAGGTGGTCCACCATCATCCAGATTTCTTTTGGAATGTCTAAACCCTTTTCAGTGGCTGGGTTGTTTGTCTCATTGGGTGACAAGTTCTTCAATAGAAAACAAAATTAACAACCCTATGTCATGCAAAATACAATTACTTTTGACATTCTCCTCATATTTAAATGGCTAGGGCAAGAGTTCTTTTACAAGCACCACCATCATTCATAATTTTTTTAAAAATCAAAACTGTGACAAAAATATAAATTAGTTTTTAACATTTCAAAATATTTGCATAAATGGAGTATAAAAAATATAATCCAAGATGTAACTCACTAGTTTATGGATGGTCTCTAAAGGCATCTCCTGAATGGGCTCCCTCAGTTGGCAGAGCATGTTGATGGACGAACCGAAACAGCTTGGCAAGTAGGAGCCTGTGATTGAGATAAAGTAATCTTTGCCCCTTTCCAGGTGAAGCACCAGAATGTCTTCAAGCTGCTGTTGGCCTGAGTTCAGCTCCGGAGCAGTAGAACGATTCACAAACACCTCCAGTTCAATGTCCACACTGTCTCCTAAAGCAAGAAAAAAAAAGCTCCAAATCTTGTAGCTCGTACAGCTCAACAACTTCTGTAGACCATGTCATTATAGCGAAAAACCTCAATGTAAGATTCAGCCACAATCAGATGCACTAAATAACCTATGAAGCCCCTAAAGCCCTGCCTACTTATTTAGAAAATTAGCTTCTTGTCATCATTCATTCTATAATTCAATTCAATGAACTTTGTCATTATTATAAGTAACAGAGTATAAATAACAACAAGATGTCATTAGAGCATCATCCTCCAGTCATGTAATAATCTGACCAGGGTGATGCATGATATGTAAGAACTAGGTGGGGGCTGAGGTGGGGGGGGGGGTGTCTTGTGCAACAGCCTCACAGCTATAGGAAAAAGTCTATGGGACAGTCTGGCAGTTCTGGCGCATATGGACCTGTATCTCCTACCTCAGTATCTGGAACAGGATGCTGTGCACTCGTCGAAGGTGGACATTTAATGCAAATATTTGTCAGTTTTGTTTCTCAGTTTTTCGGTTTCTCTGCAGAGTTTTGGCCTTCTTGCAAAAACATATAAATGTTACAGGGGTCATTGACTAGCTGCTGTTGGGTGGGTCTTTATAGTGCCATGTCCTCACTGGTCAGTTGTTTAAATTTCTAGTACATTCTCAGGACAATTTTAAATGGAGCTCATCAATAAACTTGCCAGAAGAATTTAGTCAATATTTAAACATCTGGCCAATGAGGATATAGTCCTGTATCCCACTCAGTAGCAGCTGGCCATAGAGGAAGCAGCCCAGTAACACCTGCCCATACAGTACCAGAAAGGCAAAAATTTTCTGCATTTAAGGTTGCATATTTGGTTTGCAATTATTTTTATTCGTTTTTATGGTTCATTCTTTTATCTTAGTTTATTAATACTTTTTTGGCACAAATAAAATCTTATAGTTTTCCCCTTTTAGACCAACTACATGTATATAAATATTAGTTATGCATACAAGTAATGGTATGTGACCACTTCATCATATTAATGTCAGTGGAACACTGACAGATCTTTGTGGTGCATGACAGTTGCAAGGAGGCAATATTTACTTCTTTTTTGAGGTAGCAAAGGTAAAACTTAACTTAACATTTAGGCATTTGGCAGATGCTCTTAACCAGAGCAACTTACATTTTTATCTCATTATATATCTGAGCAGTTGTGGGTTAAGGGTCTTGTTCAAGAGCGTAACAGGGGCAACTTGGTGGTTGTTGGATTAACCACTGAGCTACCTCTGACACCTACCCCCCTACAGCTACCCCTGTAACAATGTAATTTTAAAGCTTAACGTCATGCAAAAAAGTAAACTGAGTGTAGCCAATATGCTGAGAGCTTATAGCTTAACAACTTCACAGAATTTTCAGAGAAATGTTCACCAGTGTCAAGCAAAGACAGCTGTGGTATCATGTGACCACATAAATTGCATCCATGTTATATTTCAAATCATCATTTCATATTTCCATTTCTTTGCCCTTATGAATTATAAATCATATTTAGTGAGCGTGCTTACCTTGGTCCACAAACCCCTTGGGTGGGTTGGCTGTGAGCCAGGGCTTGCAGTAAGCCGGCTCATCTAGCTTCTGTATAAACTCAAACTGACATGGTACCTGCCCATCATTATGAATTGTCAGAGTCTGTGCCTGATGCTGCATGAATTTCACATTGTTGAAGAGGAACTAAAGGAAACATGAAAGAAAGAAAATATGCATAACAGGAAAACAGTGGAAACATAAACGAAATAATAAACCAATTAACTAAATTCATCACCTCTTTATCTACAGTAGTTCATACGCTGTACACTCACCTCTCGCTCCGACAGTGAAACTGATGGAATACACTCATTCTCCAGCTTATCCAGAGATCGAACTATATCCTCAAATGTCTTTTTATAGATTTCATCATTCACCACTTTGATCTATAAATAGAAGTAGGACATTTTAGGTACAGCCAAATGTGCTTAGAGAAAATGGGCTAAGGCTAGGCTGCCCCTCTCACCCCTATTTCCAGCAGCGAGCTGACAGGCTTGTGGTCACTGTTTCTCACAGTCATGTGACTCTGATAACTCAACTGGGTTATGTTCTTCCCTCTCCACAGAATACGATCACACCAGGCCGGCACTCGACACTTTTCACTGAGTGTAAATGGACAGACAGACAAGATTACACCCCTTCACCTGAAGCTGTTTCTCTTGAGGTTATGATAAAAAACAACACGAAGCAGCAACTGAGATAAAATCACTACCTAGAGTCCCACTTGTCTGAGCCAGTGTCATATTTGTATGTTGGTTGGAAATCAATTTCACCTTCCATAAAGCCAACAAAGACAGCTTCTTCATCCATTTGCCTCTTCAACTGAAGCATACACACACACAAACCTACACTGAAAACACAACTGAAAACATGTTGAATTTACTAAATCTTTAGGCTTTAACATCTACCTGATCATGATTGTGAAGTGTTTCAAAATCCCCTTTCAATATCAGATGCTTCACATGGTCAACCTCAAGATCACTTATTCGATAATTCAAATCCCCAATCCATAGGACAACACTGCAGACAGAACAGTGCCATCAGTAATAACCAAATTAGTTGCAACCAAATCAGGTGTGTGTAAATGAACCTGAGGCTGTACTTATTGAACAGCGGAGTAAGGATGAAGATATAATAATAATACAAAAAAAAACTGTTATGGTGAAAGTTACCTGTGCTTCATGACAGTGAGTGGAGGAAGTGTTGGGTCAAGATGTCTGAAGAGCATTCTGCTGCAGATGTCCTTGTAGTCCTGATTCCTTCTCTCATACTCCTCTATATGAGCTGCCAGGTGGGAGTTCACCACGCAGATGTCTGAATTGTGGAATTTGAAGCTAATAGCTACAGCACCTTTATTGCCCTGAAAACACACATAAAGAAAGTTAAGGATAACATAAAAAAAAAAAAACATCATAAAATCTTTAAACACTCAAGTAATTTTGTTTGAAAACCTAATGTGTAGAATGGATAGAACCTCACCATTCTTCCCATGATGCCTGTGCCTACAGTCTCTGCCTCCACTTCAGAGATGTACTCAGCATGTTCCTTCTTTACATAGAAGAGCAGCATGATCCCCACCAATCGTACAAGCTTTATCTGTAAGACAGGGCAAACACTTCAAAGCGCCTCGCTCGCAAAAGCTTTCATATTACAGTGAAAACACAAGACATTTACTGAATATTTTATTCTTCCTAAACTCTACTGACTTAAAATACTAGATTGTTGTAATGGTGTGTATTTTGAAGATGCTCTCTATGCCACTGTCAGATATTTGTTATAGTGAGGGCATGTCCTTACTAAGGCATACTTGGCATCTGGGTGAAGACCAGCTGATACAGCCTTCATCCATTCTTGCTCCTTGGGTGTGTCATTAAAGAAAAACGCCTCCTTACTTAGATCCAGCTCTTGGAACCTAGTGAGAAAACCCACTAATGTAATTATCCCTCATGCAGAAATCCCTTATGGTGGTTATAGTGAACATATGTCAAATCCATGTCTGATAGAGTTTTTTGTTTAAACTTTCAGTACAGTGCACGGAAAGATGTAAAATGGACAAAGAATGCAACAGTTTAATGCTTACCCTACACAGTAGAGATCAGGAGGGTGAGAAGTAGAACCCAACCATTTGTGCAAAGACTCCTTTGGTGATTGCCCATTTACATTGTAGGTACCCAGGAAGAAGCTAATACAACAAGCAAAGAGTGAAATAAAAGCAGACAAATTATGCACAATTATATGCTTAAATATTTCTATCATGAATACTTTTCATGTGACGATTGAAAACATAGGGCAGATCTTACAACTGGGAAATGGAAGAACTAAGCTGAAATTGGATGTATACAAATTTACAAATGAAATAATGTGTCCTAATTGGGTAGAGTCCCTAATACATTTCAAAGTTTTAGAAAACACAATCAAATGTCAGAAATAAATTTATCTTGGCTACTCTTGCAATAACTGTAAATGTGATTCATCAATACAATTTTTTCACTGCATATTTTTAACTGAAGCTTAAAGGTTGCTTGAAAGAAAATTATAAATTGTGTCATTTAGGGGAAAAAATTGTGTGTCCTGTTCAGTCAATACAGATTAAGCCCTTACTTGAAGTTTTCAATGTAGGTGTAAGTGTCCTCTTTTTTAAGAAGTTCACACTTGATGAGGTTGTCACGCAGGCCAAACTGGGGCATGGTAAGCATCTGGGCTTTGTTTGATACAGTGTGCTGAGATGAGCGAACCAGCTCATTCCTTATTTCGACTTTCTCTCGCCCATGACTGTTGAAAAAATAATAAATATGCATTCACAACCACAAAAGTAATATGCTCTGACATATTTAGAATTGACACTGACAATTATTTATTTGCCAAACATTAATACCTGAAGTGACCTAGAACTGAGGTAGTATATATAATTTGGTTATTTCCCTATTGGCATACCTGGTCCAATTTGCCAGGCTGAGTAGGTGTGTCAGAACAGACAAATTAGTAAATTTTGTTACATTCTGCTCCTCAAGACTGGGTTATACTAAATTTTCATAATTTGATCAAATAAGAAAAACAAGCACAAGCCAGTTTAATGTTATAAAAACTATGCTTTTTAACCCTGCCCCTTCACCAATTACAGCTCTGCCTTCAACATGGACAGTTTACACCCAAGCTAAGTGTGTAAAGGTAGATTTCATTAGTTATATTATCTTTCTTGTCGCAGAGCATTTAGTACATAGTGAGTTTGTTTCCCTCTAATTCAAATATCTTTGATAACAAAAAAGAAACAGAAAGGTATTAAATAAAGATTACTTCGAGTAAGTACATAAATAATATTCTAAAACATCAAACTGCTGTTTAAAACAGGACTGTTGTTCCTTACACGGAATATTAAAAAAGAAACACTGACAGTCGCTGCACGAGAAAATATTAGAGCCAAAAGCCACGCTGACATCAAAGCTCAAAAAAGCTGCTTGGTTAGTATGGATCAAAACAACTGAAATTCAATGGTTCAATTCAGGATTTTCCCATCCTGCTCTATTGAATATACTACAAAAGTCTGCACAAAGCATTGCATGTCAAGTATAATATGGGTGTTATCAAGAAGGATGTATGCAATAATGTGCAATGTGGAAATCATTCTCCAAAAGTTTTCTGACAGCAAACCACTGAAAACTAAATGTGAACTAGTTACTTTATATATTAGCATTCTATTAATTATGCATCTACTGTTGCATTGTTTAGATGTCCCAAGCTGCGCAACCCATTATATATATATATATATATTTTTTTTTTTTTTAAACACTTTTTTTCAGAAGCACTATTTCTGGTTTAAATGATGCCTCAGGTGCTGCAACGTTGCTAATACATTGCTCGACATGCTGGGCCAGGGTGTTTTATTAGGGTGTTCGTCTCATGCTGTGAAGGACCATTTTAGTTTCATAAGGAGAACAAAGAACCATTTTATTAGATCTCTGTTTAAAGAATTCCCCTACATTTGACAATCAGGTTCATTTTTTGGGATATAGTCTCATTTTTGCCATATGTCACTGTAGTTATGAATGAATGTAAATATTGCAAAGGATCGACATGTTACAAGCAAATTGACAAATTATATAAATCAACCTATTTGATTACGTTGATGCGTTCAAAACACATTGTAGTAGATTTTTTTTTATTTTTACAAAAACTCTGTCAGTGGCCACTTCTGGGTTAAATAGTTTTATAGAGATAAAATGAACATTGTTTCCATTTTTATTCTTCTGAAATAGATCAAGTCTTTTCAGGCATACATTTTTACATTTAAATTTTGTTCAAAATATTTTAAGAATAAAATAGAATAATGAACCATGAAATTAGTACCATGAATCAAATTGGTGACCACAGTGTTTTGATATACACCCTTACTGATAACCTGATGCTGCCTAAGGTAAGGAACATCTAAACTCAATATTAAATTAAACCACGAGAGCAGCATCAGACCAGACTATATACACGGCCTTTGGTCTACAGGTACTTCAGTCAGAGGCGTTTGGCAAACACAAACACTGGAACTAAGGTTGGGCAGTATAATGACGTATTATCTTGGTATGCTTAAGGGTGGAGTAGCAATTCCTGTAGTAATGGATTCACATGAAAACTCACTCAGCTGGAGTTTAGCAACTCATGGTTTATAAACCATGTGTGCATATGTTGGTGTTTGTGTATACATTCATACTTATTCATAATCTCCTTCATTATTATTAAATATTCTGAATAGTTTAGACTGTGATTTATACCACATCTCAGTGTAATTTGTAATTGAGTTATGATTGATCAGGAGTGGTTGATTAATCATTATCTTCTTTTTTCATAGGAGCAAATCTGACAGTATTTTTTATCACTCCATAAAAACCACAGGCATGTAATAGTATGTATAAATGTGTGTCACTGGCAATAAAATTGAACAGTGCAGTAAACTTGTTAAATATTAAATTGTTAAATATTATAATTAACGTAATGTGTTACACCTTGCTACACATCATGACGATAAAAAACTGAATCAATGCAGAACATTTTGACAGATGATCGATTTTGCATGTTGGGAGACATGAGTCTGGGTTATGTTATGTATTTTTCCACCAACAAATTATTTTGCAGGGCAGATTTTCAGCCTGCCTAGATGCACAGTCAATTAATTTGTATTAATTATTTGGATTTTGCATGATGTAAAGCGAGTAATTTTTGTAGGTGTGCTAGATAAACTACATGAGTGTGAAATGCATTAAATTCACCATGTATAATTAAAAGTAAAAATGTATTTTAAAACTAACATGGAATATCAGTTCTTTTAGAATAAGGTAGAAGGGTCTATTTTAAGTCAGGTATGGGAATAAGAGATACCAGCTGTAATCCTACTTAATTATCTTTAGGATAAATTTAACATATTTTGAAATGCCACCAATTAAAAGTTTTGTGATTATTACAAGTACTAGTGCTGCATATTTACCATCCAGTGTTTGAATGCCAGTTATTGCAAATAACTTTGAAATAAGAAATAAACTAAATATATATGTTCAAATATTCAAGCTAACAGATCTTATAAATGGTTCAAATACTTGATTACTTTTAAATGTCTGATAATATTGTTTATTGACTCAGTAAATGTTATCCTAGGTATAAATAAAACTTCTAAAATTTTACTCTCACATCACAGTTTGGCTGCAGTTTTCACAGAGTGACCCAAATGTACTTGTTCATACATTTTTTATGGCTCATTCACAGGGCCTTGCATTAGACACTATGCATAGTCTAAGCTTAAGAAACTGGTGAACACACTGTTAAAAACTGGTTCTTATTTAACAAATAAAAATGTGCAAAAATATTTCTGTAAGAGCATGTTTATTTAATGTTTAATGAACTCTCCAATGTCAAAGCTTTGTAACGTTCAGTAGGTTTTTTCCTATGGAAGAATCTTCAGGAAAGAGCTTTTACTAATTTCTTAGAAAACAAAATACAGCTTGTCATTTTGCAGTCTTGTTAAATTTTGGTGATTTTAGATGTAAAAAAAATACTATTGTGTACTATAGACATTCAACAACATGAAATAACTATAATCAGATAAAATTGAATGTGTCATTCTTTAATTAACAGAAAATTGATAACTGGTAGATGGCTGTGCTATAAGAAGAATACAACATGGGGGACATGCTGTTAAAAATAGTCAACTTTTTCATCTATTCACATCACAACAATGTAATTGGTAAATTTTTCTGTAATAGGACATATTGCCTTTTATAACACATGATTATGGTGTCTATACAGTACTTTCGTAACTACCCAGAAATGTGTAAATGAAATACACAACCACAGTTGTATTTGGAACTCATTATTTTAAACTGCCCACCTCTCGTGGAGACTCTCTCCTTCGATCGTCTCAGTACTGGAACTTGCTTGTTTGTTTTCTTTGAGGGCTGTGTGGGATCTATCTGTAGGAAGCGCAAGGAATTGTCACTGATCAGACAAAATTCTGAATAACTAAGAAGCACATCAGTTCATCCGCATTTGGAATATTTACCACATTTTGCAGCCAATATTACATAATTATGATATCACTTAGTAAACATAAATAAATGAATAAATAAATATATACTGTAGATACACAAACAGATAAGACAGACAGATAGATAGATAATTAGGAGCACTCTGACAGTACAAATTGATTTTACAACAACAGATCAGCTTCTAATGGAAGCCACTTTTATTCCCAAATACATTAGCTTTGAGTTGCCATTGTGTTCTCTGGTTATTAAAGTTTGCATTAAACCCATTGAGTTTCTAATGATGACTCAAATAGACCAATCACATAATAATAAATACAATTTGTTCACTGACTCTCCAGACTATGTTGAATCGCTGAACAAACACTACTGCACTTGTTACACACTTTGAGAACCACTTGTATTCAGCAAACAGCTGTCAGTAATGCTGCAGTGGGGATGTATAATTATCATGAGACTGATTAAATATAGGTGGCACAGTTGAGTAGCGGTTAGCATTATGCCATTGCACCTCCAGGGTCCGGCTTCAATTCCTGGTTTAGGTCTGTTTGTGTAAAGTTTATAGGTTTTCCAAAAGTTTTCTGCATGTAATCTGGTTTTCTTCCACAGGGCGGATTGCTGATTAGGCTCATTGGTAATTCCAAATTGCTCGTAGTGTGAATCAGTGCGCCCCAGCGTCCCATTAGAGGATATCAGTACTATGCATCAGTAAAACATGCACAGACTCTAACAAATACGCACACGGTAGAGGTGGGATCCAAAATCTTACCATTCATATTGTTCATATACAAAGAGGAACAAATCCTCATTTAAAAAGTAGCCTGATAGCATGCAATTCAATTATGTCTGACATTTCATGTCATCCTCTCCTTCTTAGCAGCTTTACTAGCTTCACTTAATGCGCTAGATCAGTGAATAGCGATCAGCCACTATAACCTAAACGGCATTGACATTATTTGTTTTTGGTTTATGGTATTAATTTCAAGCTTGATCGTATATGAATTTAATCATGCCAAAATCACTCAGATCACGCTGATACTGACACAGATAGCAAGCAGACGCTATTGTTCATTCAGAGACATTACCGTGTGGTATGAAGATAATGATTTAGTATTATATGGTACGTTTGGCAAATCAATAAAAAAAAAACTAGCACTGTCTTTCAAAACAAACAAACTAAAATCCTAATTTAAAATGTAGCCTAATAACATGCTATTCACCAATGGCTGATTGTTCGGGTTGCACGTCATCCTCTGCCTTCTCAGCTGCTTTACTAGCTTCACTTTTTCAAAACAACAGAAATTAAACTAAACAACAGAACACATTGCCTTACTGCATTAAAAAAACAAACTCTTCACTTAACACAACAAGCATATTCATTTCAAAAGGCTAAAATGCAAAGTATAATCGTGAGAGGTTCTGGAATTCCAGCAACAAACGAAGTGAAAGAAAGAGACGAGACAAAGTGTTCACACAGCAAACCCTAGTGTACTAGTTACTAGTTAGTGAGTCCTAGTTCTTCCTCGATGACACGTCACGTGATACGCGTGGTAAGTGAAACCAGAATACAAAGGCGTTGTTATTTACAGCAAAACTCCAAATGTACCTTACTTGCTGTGCAGATAGCCTGTGTGTGTGTTAGCTAGCATCAAACGGATAACGGCATTTATACGGAGTATGAAGCCCTGCTATAGCGTTTAATATTAATGCGTGTAATTTGCGATCTAGCTAGTACGCGTAGCACTGAACAAGCTCAAACTGTAGCTAGATTGACAAAAGTAACTTAGTTGTAGCATTCAGCTCGTGACATTAGCAAACGAAAAGCTAATGAGCGAGGTAACTACCACATAAACGTTTAACTAACTGCACTAATACACTGACTACGAACAAAAACATGCAAAGAG
Source organism: Clarias macrocephalus (assembly GCA_011419295.1). Lineage (NCBI taxonomy): Eukaryota > Metazoa > Chordata > Actinopteri > Siluriformes > Clariidae > Clarias > Clarias macrocephalus. Next base: position 77,161 of record JAAGKR010000462.1, on the reverse strand, counting down.
ATATTCAAAGAGATATACTGGATATTCAAGTGTTCTTGATGTTGAGATCATTGGAACGCCTAAGGCCGATTTTCCTCACCAGTGCCTCCGTCAGCCTCAGACATTTCCTCCTACTCCCGCGGGCATTCTGTAGAGGGTAAAGACCACAGCACACTACCTGCTTCAGCCATAGAGCTGAAGTCTCACACAAACTGTGAAGATCAGCGAGCGCAGGCATGAGAGAGCGCAAAACACCTTCAGACTCGAGCAGTCGATCATCAGAGCAACCGATTAGTGAAGGGAAGTTTGGATCATTTTAGGAACTCGGTTCTTTGAATCTCGTTCATCAAAATGAACGAATCTTTTTTTTTTTTGAGTCATTTAGTTTATTTTGTTCTTTTGACCAGATATAAAATAAAACATTACATTTTCAATAAACAGACACCCAACACATCTACATACACAAATTTTGGCTATAGTTCCTGTAATTAAAATATTACAATGAGTCTAAGGACATATTATGATAAACAGAATGCAGCTCACCACTCATGTCTTTGGTGCGAATCATTCGTTCTTTTGTCACATGACTCCCATAGACTCTATGCATCGAACTAGAAGATTCACGAGAAGAACCGCTCAATTCTGTTTCCTGTGTAATGCACTGCATAGCGTCTATGTGAGTAATGTGACAAAAGAACGAATGATTCTGACCAGAAGATTCGAAAGGTAACTGCTTATTCCTGTTTCCTGTACATAACCTATGAAGATATTTCGATGTTTTGCGCATGCCCACCCAGTAGAAAATGAACTAATCACTACTAATAACGAAGACTACTCGTCATGTTAAAGACTCGTTCAAAAAGAACGGATCGTTCACTTTATCAACTTTCACCTTATACCTGGCATATAAACACAAGCTGGAGATTTACAATGCACGATTACAGCTGTTTTTTTATTATTTATTTATTTTTTATTATTATTATGTGAGATAATCCACCTAAATATCTGAATTCTAAAGAACTATATGATATCATAAGATTACACAATGGAATCAACTAAATCCAGGCTTGCAATTAGAGGAAAACACTACATTTACATTTAGGCATTTAGAAGATGCTCTTATTATCCATAGCAAAAAAAAAGTACTTTGAAGTTTTCAACATTATATAAATCCTTACACTAATTTTTTTACTACTATTATTATTATTATTATTATTTGTTATAGTACATTCTGTTACATTCCACAACTTGTTACATTCTACATTAATTTAATTGTTACTGAGGTAATAAGGAGTTTTTTCCCCCTCCATCAGTATGTATTTCTATTTGCCATTACAGTATTAGTTGCTGTCCTGTGAGTCTTTATCATCTTATACTGGTCTTTTGGGTAAATGTCATCACAGCAATCGACTGAGTCTTTAATAATGTTTTTGACACTGACAGATCTTTGTCATTTGCTATTGTCAGTTGCAGGGTCACTAACATCGGTCATGTGTGAACACATTCGCTGATTAAGCACAAATAATTTTTTTATGATGTGACTGAAAATATTGACTATTTGTAAAACCGAACAAAAGTGGCACTTATCTATAATAACCTTTCAAAAACAATGTCTGTTTTAATAATCTGTAATAATCTTAACCACTACCGATACAAACATGCACATTTCTTTATGCATCTCACAAACCCTACTGTCTGGAAAAAGATTTTAGATCAGTCAAAAGTGATCATCCACCATAACCTAAATGGCATTGACATTATCTGTTGGTTTGTTATTGGTTTATGATATTTATAAAGTTCAGTATATCAATTTAATAATAAAATCAGATCACTCAGATTACGCTGATACAACATATAGCAAGTAGAGGCCATTGTTCATTCAGAGTAATGGACATAAGGCATTACAATGTGGTATGCAGACAGTGCTCTGGTTGTGTATGCTAAGTTTGGCATATCAAAAGAACTAGCACTTTCTTTAAAAAAAACATCATTGGTGTACTGGTGAGATTATTTAAGTATATTGTAAATTAAAAACAAACATAGCAACTATGCTTGACTTACCAATAGCCTCAACATCTAGTATATACAGTTAACAGAGTCAATAGACATAGCATGTTTGAGCCTTGCGCAGTTTCCTTTAAACACAGCCTTCCTTCAATTTTTGCCTGAAATTTTATTTAATCAGAGTGAAGCTTACTAACAGCCAGTTGTGGTATAGCCATCACATGATTTTTTATATGATGTTAATTCTATACAACTTTCTCCAGTTTATAAGATATTTGGTTCTAGCATGTGGTTCACTTGGCTTTTACAGGCCTTATAAAAAACTCTAGACACATTATTTTTTATTATTAATAACACAATAATATAATAACCCAGGTCTACTTTTCATATTTCCTAGCACTTGATTGGTAAATTGATTTGTTCGAATCCCAAATCAAAAGTAAAATAACACTGCAATGCAGCCTTTTATATGCATGCAGATAAAACTGTAAATTCACTTCCCCTAAATATTCAGCATGACTACTTTTACAGCTACTGTAATAATGAGCTCCTGTTACAGCTACTGTAATAATGTCACATTACATTTAAATATAAATCTCTCATAACTAATTTATATATACATATATAAAATTGTATATGTTTTCAGTGTGGGGAAATGTCATGTAAGCTGACATCTTAAAATACTGTTTATGTTTCCCCAAGGATAGAAACACTGAAGAATGTTTCATTTATGTGCAGCATTCAAACATGAACATAAATAGGAAATGGAATGAGGAACACAATTAATTCAATTTCAATTCAATTTTATTTGTATAGCACTTTTAACAATTGTCATTATCATGTAATTAGACAAGAGAGGATAAATTTCACTTACCTCTTTTGTTAACCTTCTGTGTTGAATTTGGTGTTAATGATCCCAGCTCTTTGGAGTTTTTCTGGTACTTAGTAAGCCAGGTAAATTTTGGTGCTGCGGGGTACTGCTCACAGACATCTAAAAATAAAGACAAAGAAAAATAGGGAAATAAAACAAACAGGTATACAGCCAACACAGCATGACAAGGCTGGGACGTAGGAGGTTGTTTTACATTGAGAGCTGCAGAAAGGTCAAATTATTCGCCTGAATTAAGCAACAAAAAAATAAATAAATAAATAAATTACTATAATTGGGTTAAGAACTGAGCAACACATAACTAATTACTAGTGGTGAGCTGTCAACTTCGTGGAAGTAAAAAAAAAAAAAACAACAACAACCCAGGAATAACCTTAATCAGAGTTCATGTGAATGCATGGTAAAGCTGTATCATTTAATATTTACTGTAGTATATGAAGCAATGAATATTCCAGGATGATAATGCCAAACATCATTAGTCTCAACTTGTGAAAGTGATTCTGAAAGCATGAGGAACCATTTTCACACATGAATTGGCCACCACAAAGACCTGCCCTAAACCTTATTGAAGGTCTTTGGGATGTGCTGGAGAAGCCTTTAGGGAGTGGTTTGACTCTCTGTACATCAATACAAGATCATGGTTAAATATCAGTGCAACCCTCAACAAAAATAAATGTTGTGATGTTGTATAAGGTTTCCTCACAATGCCACAGGACCACACACATCAGAATCAAAGATGAAGGTGGTTCAACCAAAAAGTTTTCAAAAAAATTAAAAAAAAATAAAAAATAAAAAACGGTATAAAAATGTAAGAAAATAAATCTGAAAATGATGTATACTGTTTATATATATATATATATATATATATACACACACACATATATATGTATATGTATATATACACATATATATTTATATACCGTATACATCATTTCTCCATAAATATTTATTTAATATTTTATCGATTTTTTATATATATATTATATATATATATATTATATAGATACATTACACAGACTAATATTTTTTTGTGTTTATTTCTTTTTAATTTAGATGATTATGGCATACAGCTGATCAGAAACCCCAAATTCACAATCTCAGAAAATTTTAATATTGTGAAAAAGTTCAACAGTTGGAGTCAGTCCTTCAAGAGCCACCACGCACAGACATTTCCAGGACATGGGCTACACTGTCGCAGTCCTTGTGTCAAGCCACTCTTTAACCAGAGACAACGTCAGACACATCTTACCTGAGCTAAGGACAAAAAGACTGGATTGTTGCTCAGTGGGCCAAAGGCCTCTTAAATTTTAAAAGTAAATTTTAAAAGTAAATTTTGCATTTCATTTCGAAAATCAAGGTCCCATAGTCTGGAGGAGGAGAGAAGAGGCACAGAATACAAATTGAAATTTGCACAGGCAGTGGTGGTTTGGGGAGCCCTGTCATCTGCTGGTGTTGTCCACTGTGTTTTATCAGGTCCCCACAGCCATCTGCCAGAAAGTTTAAGAGCACTTCTTGCTTCCCTCTGCTGACCAGCTCTATGGAGATGCTGATTTCATTTTCCAGCACCTGGACTTGGCACCTGTCCACACTGCCAAAAGTACACCTGGTTTAAGGACCATGGTATCTCTTAGGGGTGCTCCGATCAGGATTTTTCCAATCACTAGAAGCTGTAAGGGTCTCCCTTGAAGCCTTATCATGTGGCATTATTTATTAAACTATATTTAACAACAATGTAAATCAAGTATTGAAATTACAAGAAGAGGAATATCATGAATTGACAACTGTATTTATTAGCCAGCAACATGTGCAACACGTCAACTTAAAACATAGCAGCCTGTGTTTGGTAAGTAATTGGGAACAGCTTAGAGCTTGACAAATACAACTTTAAATAAGAGACAAGTAGGATGTGAGTAGCCGGATATGCACTAAAAAGCGACCCCCCCCCCCCCCCGCCCATATAATCTCTATCAGACATTATATAAGAACAGAAATTCATAGCTTTATTATTATCAAATATGATATCACTATTATAATTTACCCTAGGCACGTCACAGGTGTCATGACCATTAATACAAATTCTCATATAATGTTTATTTTCTGACACATTTATTTTGCAGGGATTTGTCATGTATAATGTATAATGTTTGCACTAAAAAAATATTTGTTATGAAGACTTACACAAAATTATTTTTATTATAAAATAAGCAATATAAAAAAATCCATCTTGTATATGAAAAAAAATATTTAGGAAAAAAATTCCTATTCAACATGTATTTTTTTATATTGTTTATTTTATAATCAAATGCGTTTGGACTAATTTGTAATTCATAAACCTATAAATTTCTGTTGATTATATAAGGGGGGGGCATTTTAACACCGGAAAATTAAACATGTGTAATTTTTTATGTTTAAAAACTTGTTTAAAAAGTTTAACGTTTGACAAACATGTTTAATTTTTCGTGATGGAAACGTAATCACAGCGCCAAAACTCGCGGTGAATCATGATGAATCGTACTTACGGCCACCGAGCGAAACCGCGTAGGTGAGATAGGGGAATTACCGACAGCTGAGTGATGGCGGCGCGCGAGTTGCTGAACTCTCCCGCTCTCTCAAATGTCTGATGAGGTTCGTGGTGTTAAAATGCTTTTGGTGCTTCCCGCCTGGTGGAATTGTCTTGTTACACAGGTTGCAGATTGCTAATGTATTGTCTTTTTCACACAACACGTAGAACTGCCAGACCGGTGAAGCCATTTTAACAGCGCGCAAAAAAACTGTCCCGTGAGTTTTGCGTCATCTGGCTTTTCTATATCGGCCATTATAGAGACTGCCGATCAAACTTCCCAAAGCTATTATCGGCCGATTATCGAGCACCCTTAGTATCTCTGTACTGGATTGGCCAGCAAACTTGCCTGACCTAAACCCCATAGACAATCTATAGGGTATTGTGAAGAGGAAGATCTCGGACATCAAATCCAACAAGAGCAAAAGAGCTGAAGGCTGCTATCAGAGCAACGTGGGCTTCCAAAACACTTCAGCAGTGCAACAGACTTATGACGTCCTTGCCATGCTGCCTTTCTGCAGTAATTCATGCAAAGGGATTCCTGACCAAGTATTGAGTGCTGTACATGTTCATACTTTTCAGTAGTCCAACATGTCTATGTTAAAAATCTTTTTATTTTTTTAAATTATTAAATAATATTCAAAGATACTGAATTTTGGGTTCTCTTTAGCTGTAAGTCATAATCATCAATATTAAAATAAATAGACACTTGAAATACATCAGTCTGTATGTTTTACTTTTTGAACTGAATTACTGAAATAAATAAAATTTTCGATTATATTCTAATTTATTGAGATGTATCTGTGTTTTTATATATAGTAGGACATACTAGAGAGAGAGAGAAATTCTACATTCTAGAACAATACTGGGTTTTTTGAAATAACAAATATAGCTTTAGGCACAGTCAGTTGTTATTTTAACACATGGAGATAGGCTATGGGAATAGTTCTTGCAAGAACAGTATTGTCAAGTGCATTTGCAAAACCCATCAAGCACCATGATGAAACTGGCTCACATGAAGACCATCCAAGTAAAGCAAGACCAAAATAAAGATAAGAAAATGCTTCTACCAAATGCCTAAATGTAAAACTTACCTCTGCTGCAGAGGAGAGGATACCAGCCTCAAAAATCACCAATTAACAGCACCTCAGGTTAGTGTTGTTTTGAAGGCTTTACAGAGCATAAGTAGCAGACACATCTCAATATCGACTGGTCAAATGAGCTTATTACATATTTTGGATTCCTTCAGCATTTTTTAACAATGTAGGAAGAGAACAAAAATCAGAAAAGACCATGGAAAGGTGTGTCCAAACTTTTGACTTAGACTTTTTATATTTCAAAAATAAGAATCTTTGCGCTAATTATCACACATTTCAAAAACATCCACTATTGTAAAAGAGAATCTAATTATGTAGGCTATAATGTAAAAATTCAGTTAAAGTACACTAATATTTATTAATCTCCTTAACAAATTAAATTATTTACATGGGGGAGACAAAAAGGTTCCATAACACGTACACTGGCATTTCAGAATGAACTACTATTGAATGTGATTATATTTAATGTAAATGTAATACTACAGTATAAGCACAAATATCTATAATGTTAAAATCTGATAGTATAGACTCTCATGTATTTTATACATGAAAATTCAAACCAGATTATGAAACTCGCTCCAATGAAAAAATTTAAGAACATCACTTACTCTCACTCATTCTTTCATTTCTTCTCTTGCTCTTATGCACAGAAGAGATCAACTTCCTTTTCTAGAAAAAGGCTTCCTGGTGTTTCATTTTAACCACAAAGTTTTGAGACAGACCACAGTGCAACTGCTTAACTTGCATGTTTCTCATGTTCTTCCTGGTAATTAAAATATCTGCTGAAGATACAGTACAAGTGACAAAATAGATGTCCAAATAACCTTGTCACGTCAGTATTAAAAAATCCTCTTCAACTAAAAGTAGCTTCCTAGATATATTAGCATTCACTTAGTCACAAAAAAAAACAGGGCACACTTTGGGTTCTCAGAGGAAAGAAAATCAAAAATTTATGTTAACTCAATCAAACCAGAAGTATAATTCACCCTCTCTTTTATAGTCAGGGTGTCACCCAGTTTCAAATTAGTCTTTGGCATGTATGTTATAACACATGCGTGTTACATTTGTCTCCTGGGTGAAAGTATTCGCTTCCAATTTACATTCATAAACAAACAAGCTCAGTCTAAATAATGACTGTTTTAACGTGACCAAAAAGAGATCAAGTGACGTCCTGCCAAGTCCATACACATACATGGTGTGACATTTCTTCCACATATTTTTATTCAGATCCCATTCAAGGATCATTGGCAGGCTTTGACATAGCAAATAAGACTGAACTAACACAATGAATTAACACACTGATTAAATGAAAGCATTATGAAGCAAAATCCTACCTTCCTTAGTGGGATGGGAAAGGTTTAACAGAATTGGACAATGAAACTGAAACGCCCGGTTTTAGACCACAATAATTCATTAGTATGGTTAGGGCCTCCTCTTGCGGCCAATACAGCATCAGTTAGTCTTGATAATGACAGACACAAGTCCTGCACAGTGGCCAGAGGGATTTTGAGCCATTCTTCTTGCAGAATAGTGAGTGGCCAGCCAGATGATGATGGGGGAAAACTTTTCCTGAGTCGCTCCTCCAAAACACCCCACAGTGGCTCAATATTATTTAGATCAAGTGACTGTGCAGGCCATGGGAGATGTTCAGTCTTGCTGTGTGTATTGGTGCGTTATCATCCTGATACATGGTACCGCCTTCAGGATACAATGTTTGAACCACTGGGTGCACATGGTCCTCCAGAATAGTTCGGTAGACCTTGGCAGTGATGCACCCGTCTAGTACAAGTATTGGGTCTAGGGAATGCCATGATATTGCAGCCCAAATCATCACTGATCCACCCCCATGCTTCACTCTGTCTGGGTGGTACGCTTCTTTGGGGCTTCTCTACACCGTAACTCTCCTGGATGTGGCAAAATCAGTTAGGGTGGATTCACAAAGTTTCACTTTGACCACAGCCCAAGATGTTCGCTGCTGGCACCATTGAAACTGGTGTTTGGCACTGGCACGAGTGGCCAAAGATTTGGCTATAGCAGCCCGGCCATGTACATTGACCCTGTGGAGCTTTCAACGAACAGTTTTGGTGGAAACAGGAGATTGTGCACATTTAATTCTGCAGTGAGTTGGGAAGCTGTGGTTTTATGTTTTTTTTGATACAATCCGGGTCAGCACCCGCACATCCCTTTCAGACAGCTTCCTCTTGCTTCCACAGTTACTCCTGTTGGATGTGGTTCGTCCTTCTTGGTGGTATGCTGACATTACCCTGGATACCGTGGCTCTTGATACATCACAAAGACTTGCTGTCTTGGTCACAGGTGCGCCAGTGAGACCAACAATTTGTCCTCACCAACAATTTGTCCTCTTTTGAACTCTGATATGTCACCCATAAATGTTGTGTGCATTGAAATATTTTAAGCAAAACTGTGCTATTACTCTGCTAATTAAACCTTCACACTCTGCTCTTACTGGTGGAATGTGCAATCAATGAATCCATGAAACCTCCAACACCAAATTGGCCAGTGTTTCAGCTGGGCACAGATCTTATTCTAATAATAAAAACTACATCCTCAAAAATCCAGAGGTGGCCTTTACTAAAGAGATGGCAACTGTTTAAACTAAGTCTATCCAAGAATGGCAAATCATGAAAAGAGAACGACAACTTACCACACCACGCTCTGTTAACTTCAGTGAGGAAGAGACGAGTGTGGGAACCGAAAGGCAACTTGAGCTCCATCTCCTCATTAAGGAATGTTACTCTAACTCGAGTATCTGCACCTTAAATAGAATGAGGAAACAAAATACTACTGTACATTCTTTAAATATGATGAAACTAGGCTGGAATATGAAGTGACTTAAGAAATCTATTTGCTCCTTATTTAAAACAAAAGAAAACATGTTCACTTACCAACTACAGCAAGTTCATCAGGAGATGACACTGAAAAAAAAAGAAGAAACTAGAGCAGACAGCAAACATTCTACCCTAATTCTGTTACAGTGATGCTAATCAGGCCAAGTTTGTGTGTTTGCACACACCCACAAACACACAAATCTGTCATGGAGTTTTATGTCACAGGCGCATTCCTCACAGAAAATAACGGTGGCATCATCATTAAATTTTATGTTATTCTGTGAGTGTCACAGGCGTTCCTCAATTAGGTTAACAGTAGCGAAAATGGGTGGTCAGGCTAAGTTTGTAGTTAAAGCATTTGATATGTTTGTGTAAGCAAAACATGAAAAACAGAAAGAAGGAGCTGACTTCCTTGGGTTACTGAGATTCCCATCGTAATTTTGAGAGAAGATCTTGTGAGAGTAAATACGCAGACTCAAAACAACTGCAATACATCATATGAGGTCAGATTATAAACTATACAATGCCATATATTATCAGGAGCTTTATAAAAACCCATTATGTGGCTGTGCTACATGTTAACAAGGAGGGCATCAAAAAGAAAACGGAGCCACTTTCAGTTTCGTTTTTTGAAATCACGCGGTGCCAGGAGGAATCGTAAATTAAGGTTAAGTAACTTGAGTAAATTAAGTTTAAGGTCCATTTATTTCATATTTTACTTCATTTACATGTCTTTTCTAAATGTTTTGATTGCTTGTATATGCAAAAATGTAATCATAATGCCAAAAAATTGGTAATATTGGCAATATTTTTGGGTGGCTGGAACAGATAATCTGCATTTATATTATTTCCTATGGGAAAATGCATTACTAACTTCCGCCTTAAGAACTTGCCTCCAGAACGGATTAAATTTGTTTGCTGAGGTACCCGTCATTGTGGAGTAACAGTAGCAAAAACGGTTACATCAAGCTGATCTTAAAGTTACCGAAACCCCAGATTAGACTGTGACACATCTACTGTACAGTGACAGCCCATATAACAGGCAAATTACGGCCTGCAGAGTTGACCACACACTCCATTTACAGGTAATGGTAGCATGCAGGTGTCAGGATCTGCACGCAGGCGAAGTCGTGGATACCCTCTAGTAAGAAATATAACAGTGGAAGATTGATTTTTGATGAATATCTTTCAGGCACATTTGATGCTAAATATTACTCACCAGCAGGTGGAGTACTACAAACAAGTTAGCCAAGTGTGAGAGTTTGTTATTAGTTCAGTGAACAAGGTAGAAATATATGTTCCCTCTTAAAGTTTACACTTACCTTTATTTTAAATTAAGTGCTTGAAACATGAGTAATTAAATGTATCTATAAACATCTGCCCATTAATTTAAATTTCATCTGTGCAAGAGCAAAATGTCAGAAATGTTAAGTTTCCGAAAAATGTATTATAAATCTTATTGAGTATATTAAATGTATTGAGACTAACCTTCAACAACAGAAAAGTCATATGAAATGGGAATGATTTCTTGCAGTGTTACATCATTGCCAGTAATTGCCATTCTTCTATGGGTGAAGATAAATAATCTGAAAGAGTAAAAAAAGGATTTGAGCATATAAACATAGCAAATGTACAAAATATACATCTTAAAATAAATCATAATAAATATATATTTTTTCTTATTTAAATATATATTTCAATGTGGACTGCTAACACAGAGAAGGATAAAAAATATTTTTTATACAGGCTAATCACAGATATTTTAAATTTTTTACATAATATTGTTTATTGTAAGAACAGATGCTTTGGATTCATAATAGGAGTGGTTTTAAAACATCTCTAAGAAACAAACTTTAACGTACTATAAACTGTCTTTGTAACAGTGTATGCACAACTTTTGCTTTAAAAGTTGTATGGACGTAATACCCTGTACTTGCAACACCCTGTAGTTGTAACACCCTGTAGTTGTAACACCCTGTAGTTGTAACACCCTTTAGTTGTCTATTCATGGTACAATAAGCTGATCATATACATATAATATACATATATGTAGCTACTGTATGTGTGACTCAAACATTCTTGTTTGCCAGAAAACTAAGCTGCAGAAACTCACTAATGTGCTGCTAATTTAAAGCCATTAGAATATTTTTTATCAAAGAAAAGATATTATATTAGACTTACAAACTAACACAACACAAATAAACTACTCAATATCTTTTCCATTCCTTACTAATAAAAAAGTATATGGAAGATTTTGTAGAAAGGTTTAAAAATAGTTTAAGCCACAGTCTCAGAACAAGTGTATATAGCTGAGAAGAAAAAGCCTGCCATCTGTAATGTACTGTACATTTATTTTTGGATTGGCCTGTGATATCTTATCGACATCCCTAATGCCCCTTCACATCCTTATAAATCATTATGACAAAAATTATATAAAAAACCTCAACAGACTAGACTTTCAAAAAAATGGTAGGGACATGTCTCCAGTGCAGGTTAAGTGGGAAAATGGAAGACTGTGCTCTAAGTGTTATGTAGAGTCTTACGCATGCTCTCTGCTGTGCTCCACAAGCCCCAGGAGTCTGCTTTCTGTGCCATTATTCAGCAGTAAAAGACATTGAACAGCCTGGATAAAGCAGCTGGTTAAGGATATAGTGAGTCTTAAGGAGAGCATTTTGATTTGCTCGAGTACAATTATAATATGAAAAATAAAATAATAAATTCACTTGAACCAGTGTTTATAACATCAATGAACAAAATTAATGCCACAGTGACAAATTTACAAACAATTTAATAAACATGGTTGCTGTAATTAAGTGAGGCTGAACTAGTAATTATACTTCTACTAATATGTATGATTAGAGATGAGTTTAAATGATCAACATACTGTAATTTATTCTGATCAAATTTATCTAAAATTGACTTTAGTCTAGCTATCCACATTAGTGGATACTCTTCAATATACAGGAACTTCTTCATATTATACAACAGTTCTGACCGAGTAGTCTGATTAGATGAGAAGCTTTCAAGAGAGTTGATAATGGATGGTACCAGTACTGGGATGTGACTACATGAATCACTCTGCATCCCAGGTGTTTGACAATTGTTAATTATGCTAACTAACACATCCTCATGCTCACGACCGCAGCACTGCTGTGTTGAAAATCTGCACAAAAACACTCCACCTTGTGATACTGCTTAACTGAAAGTTTTTACACAATTTTTAGCATTGATTATGTAAACATGTGAGCCTATGGGGCTGATTACTAGTATTGCAAAGTGAATCACATAGAAATTTAAATCGCAATATAAACTCTCATTTGTCTAACCACAAAAAATATTACATGATGTTTGTAAAGTCAGTAATTCATGTGGAGTTTTGCCTCAAGTATACTGAACACGACCTATGGAGTCAGAGACTCATGTTAAAACTGTCCAATAAAATGTCTAATTTATCAGTACATTGTTTCATTTAAATTAGTGGTGTGTGTAGTTTTGGAGACAAGGAAATGCCAATTTGGTGCTTTTGGTATATTAATATAAATAATTAATATGGAGCATTTGTAGGCATCATGGTCAATGTGGAAGCATTGAAGAGAAAAGAAAATCACATTACAAAAACTAATAAACGAGAGAACGGAAATATAAGTTGCCTCATGCAACTACTACTAGAGCCATTGTTTGCTTATAGATAGATAGATAGATAGATAGATAGATAGATAGATAAATAGATAGGTACTTTATTAATCCAAAAAGAGCAATTGTAATGTTACAGCAGCCAGTTCACTGATTATACAACAACATACAAGCAAATAAGGTGGAGAAGGCTAGGTTAAAATTTATAAAATAAATAAATAAATAAATGTATAATACCAAAGACTGAGAATAAGACCTATGATACACTGTTTAAAATATTGCAGTCTAGTGGGAATCTAAGAACTGCATTAGTTCTTAACAAATCTACAGCATGGTTAATAAATACAGAACAACCGAATGTATATTACCCTATTTATAGTGATTGTCACAGGAGGAGGTCCCTCTCCTGACACAGAGCAGAATTTGTTGTAAAATCTAATTGCAGTTGGCAGACTTTAGTCTAATATAAATAAGTTTTTTTAGTGCATGTAATAGTTATGTACTGTAGTTTAAATCAATATGTTAAAATAAATGTGAATTTTTTTTTAATCAAATCGTGCATCCCTATTAATTACTGAAGGCAGTAAAAAATACTTTTTGGGTTGCACTAATAAGGATTTAATTCAGAGCTTACACTTACTCAAATAATTGTTGAGATGAGATTTATTCTGAATTCTGTTTCTGTATCAAAAGTCGAACTATACGAATGAAGACTAAATGCTCATAAGGTTCTGTATGCTTAATTTTTCTCTTAACTTTTGACTTAAAATTGCCATTAGTAAACATCACACAGCCTCACATGTAAACATGATCTCAGACCTACACATGAGCGCCACCGTGAGCAGGCCTGCAGTAAGGCAGCTGCTATTTGACAGAGCTGAGACTGGACTTCATCCTGCTGCAGTTGGAGAAACACCAAGTTGTAACAACTTCTCAAATATTGCAACACGCACATTTCCAAATCTGTGCAATGCAATTAAGCTAAAAATAAAAGCAATCCTGTATGCAATGAACGCAGTCCTAGCGACGTGCAGCCGGACAATTGTTATTAGTATCAATATGAAACGAGCTGAAATCTCGGCCTGCGTGTTGCTCAAGTTCTCAGATGTAACATTTCTGCTGAACTATTTTTAGAAGTTAAAACCAGTTGGCTATGCACATAGAAAGTACTTCAAATAAACATCACAATACTTTGTATTGTAGATTCTTATTGTAAACGCAACTTTTTAAACAAAGTTAGGATACTATAATGCAGTTTTCCCCGACATCCAGAGTCTCCTGAATCGCCACGGACTGATCCATCTCGCCCAGGCTAAGTGATTCTGGACCGTTAGCTTAACGCCACTAGCTTACAGCGGATAACAAACTTAGGAGATCACGTAAGACATGGCATTTGCAAATTCTAAATCAATGTTTACATATTCCGTCATGGCAAAATAAGTTTGAAGCATTTTAAATGTGGTCTCACTCTACGGCTAACCATGACTGTGATTTTCCCAGCTGTTGCCCGTCTTCTCTCTCCCGCTGCTCTGCCACGCAGAGGTTTCGCAAGCTGGGGGTGACGTCACACACACGTACGGCTCGCTCTGTGTACGAATCGGCAGACTAGTGCACAGCGAGTGCACTACATAGGGTGTAGAATCATTTATTTTCCATGCATCAACTGGTGCACTCACATAAGTAGTAGGACAAAGCCGCAGACTAACATGTTGCTGATTGCCTTTTTAAAAGTAAAGTTGGAATTAAAAATATATTCTGTTTGCATTTTGACTGTCAACAGTTATATATTATTGCATATACACTAGAATATAATTTGACCTAACTATCTACTAGAGCAGGTGTGAAATAAAAATATAATATCTCATTTGAATCATATATTTAATTACATGGCTTATAATCATATGTGAGTGATCACTGACTTTGAATTAAATGCTTATGATAACATTTTTAAATGAACGTTTCACTTTTCACTTAACACTGTCGCATTGCACCTCTAGGGTTGAAGGTTTGATTCTCACCTCTGGTCTGTGTGCGTGGAATTTGCATGTTCTCCCAGTGGTTGGTGGCTTTCCTCCAGGTGCTCTGGTCTCCTCAGACAGTCCAAAGACATGCAGAGTAAGTTCATTATTGTTCCCAAATTGCCTGTAGTGTGTGTGCCCAGTGATGGACTGGCCCTAAGTCTCCTGGGAGTTCACGACCCTGAACACAGGATAAGCGGTATAGAAGATGAATGAAAATGAAAGTGACCTGCAATATTTGATCAGGAGTGTATATATTAACTATCAGAAGTTGGCAAGCATAATATGACAGAATCCTGACAGCATGGGTAATTTTTTTAGGCACTAAACCTTCTGTTTATAATGCAAATTAATGTCTTCAGAAGTGGACTGTTGGTTGATTGGGTGGTCAGTAAGGGTCAGAGGTCATATATTAGACATGCTTTGAAATATGGTCTTGAAATTTAAAATGTCATTCAAATTGCTGAAGGAAGAGCCAAGAGCCTATAAATGCTGTGCAAACAGTTTGAAGGTGTGGAAAAGTATTAAATAATTCATTTTTAATTAGTCATTCAAGTACAGCAATAGCTTTATCCTGCTCAGGGTTGTACAAATATGGAGCCTAGCCCAGTAATGCCCTGTATAGGACAGTATTAATTTTATTTCAGCTTTTTTGTGCCTTGTTAAAATTAGACCATTCATGTGTGGGGTTGCTTCTCATCCAAGGGAGTGGGCTCACTCACAGGTTTGCCCAAAAACACAGCCACGAATAAAGAATGGTACCAAAACACCCTCCAACAGCAACTTCTTCCAACAATCCAACAACAGTTTGGTGAAGAACAATGCTAAGCTATGTATCATAAAATGTTTTCCTGCGATGGATTGGCACCCCATCCAGGGTGTACCCCGGCTCGTGCCCTAAGTCTCCTGGGTTAGGCTCCAAGCCCCCGCGACCCTGAATACAGGATAAAGCGGTATAGATGATGAGTGAGTGAGAGTGAGTATCATAAAATATTCTCTTGAGATTATTCAAGAACTCTTATAAAGCAAACATCAAAAATCTAACTTTTATTAATGATTACAATAAGTACAATAAAATGTAGACATGATTACACAATATTATAGTGCAATAGATGTTTGTTCAACATTTTTTTTTTGTATTAGCTAAAAGTCTTCTGCCACACATTTTATGTAGTATAATTATAAAGTGCAACTTTATCTTGCTTTTTGTTTGGTTGTCAATTCTTGATCCAAATGGCATCAGTGTTCTGGAAAAACAACCTCAATTATTATATGATTTGGCAGAAGAAGAAATAAATAGTGACAAACATTAAAACATTACCCAAACATCAGAAAATAATAGACATGGGTCAAAATGCCCTAATTGATGGGCAGTTTGCTGCACAACAAGCCATGTTGTTATATGCAAATGGAAAAGAAAACATGCTAAACTAAGACAGATAATGTGTGTGTAATGAATTTGTCAGCTCTAACACAATTTCTCGCTATGCTTTTTGTACCTTAGGGTATGAAATGTACATCATTAAATTATAAATATTCTTTGATCACATAGTATATATATTTATAGTATTTTCTCTCGTTATATAACATATCGTCTATATGCTTTCATTTACATACAGCTTAATAAATAACAGACACGTTTTCTTTCTCTCTCTCTCTCTCTCTCTCTCTCTCTCTCTCTCTCTCACACACACACACACACACACACACACACACACACACACACACACACACACACACACACACATATACACACACATACACACACACACTGTCTCGTTAGTGACCAAAGAACTAGTGCTGAGGCTCATTGCACACTTATAATCTAATCTGCCGATCTGCCCATTATCATTAACCAGAGGACAAATGAAGACACCAGAAGTGGCATGTGAGAGCATGGGGCCATAACACCAGCGGCAAGAATGTTAGTTTGGCCATTCATTTTGAGGCAGGAAGTTGTGGTGGTAGCATTACAACACTCTAGGATGCAGTTGGTATTGTAGGATGTGCACACTGTCTCTTTACTGCAGTCCTCAACACAGCTTGCTGTCCAGGTCATTACAGTTACAACTGATGTCTTCTTCAGCTATGAGGAAAACACACCACAACATGCAAGTTAAATACACCCCATTGACATATTTTTCTGTGATTATATTTTTATTTAATTCATTACAAAAATATGTATATATATGGTAATATATATATATATATGTATATATATATATATATATATATATAAGGTTATTTGTTTATTTATTTATTTATTTATTATTTTTCATTACCATACAGTAGTTCTGACCAGGAGCACACATCCCAACATTAGCATTGCCTTGATAGCAGGTGTCTCCATTACAGGTGAACTTATTACACTTCTTGCCCTGTTGATGGTGAAAATACAAAAAATAAATTAGCATATAAAAGAAATCTAATGAGATGATTTGTCTTCTGTAGAGCAGTTTATTCTTACATTGGTTGCCATAGTGGTTGATGCAACAGTAGAACTCTTAGCCGTGGTGGTGGTGGTCGGGGCCATTGTAGTAGTCACTACACAACAAAAATATCTATATATATTTGCACTTCAGGTAAATCTTATTAACATTACAAAAAAGAAAAAGCTAGAGAAGGAGTACTTATGAGGGAAGAGTTGAGTAAGCTGTTTAGAGTGGAGTTGACACAATTGTCGGAGCAACAATTGATGGAGCAGTTGTTCTGAGAGGTGTTTGCACAGGCACTAAGACAGGTGCTTGTGCACCTCGCTGAATATGTCGCATTTTCATCTCTTCTCAGCTAATACAAAAAAAGAATAACAATTAGCTCATTCATTTGCATTGCAACACATTTGCTTTGAAAACCAGACATTAACCGTAGTATGGTGTGGTATGCACTATTTAAGAAATCTTTAACACATTTATATAGTAATGTGGTATGTGGTAAGAACTTATACCTCACAGAGATTTTCAGCAGCAGAGCAAGTGGTGACATTTGTGCTCATGAATGTACTGTAGCATGCTGTGTAATTACAAGAGAGGACTCGACAGGATACCTATTGAAAACCAGACAGGAACTGAATAAGTCTCAGTAAACACTCCGGTCTGTTAAAGTCTAGAGCTAACTTGCTTCTTTTATTACTCACCATTGTTGAGTTTGTGCCATTTGTGCCTACAGATAATATACCAAATTATTAGCTGAAGTCAATTATTTTTCTCAGTGCTATATCAGATGACAGACCGTCTGTCACTTTGTATATTGGTTATATTTGCAAGCATTTATATTTAAACTTCTTAAAGATCAGAGAATTCTAACATTTTACAATAGTGACTACTTACCTGTAGTGGTGTTGTAAGCTGGGGGAGCCATTGTAGCATTTAAAGTCATATTATCCATTACAGTCATATTGGAAGTAATAGTCATTGAACTATTTGTGGAATTTGTGGAAGTTTCCACTGCACTTGCATACAAAATCAAACTTGCTTGCAATAAAACAAAAAGAAGGAAAGCTGCCGGGAAGAAAGAAAGAAAAAAAAGAGTGTGTCAATCTGCATTGACCACTATTTAATATATTAGCACAGACCAGATGATTATTTTATGAGAGTTTGACATATATTAAAATTTCTGATGAGAACTAATTACAGTATATGGAATGCTGGCTGTTTATGTTTACCATTAGTACAAGGTATTAGTACAGAGCCCTTCATTTTTTTTTTGTTGTGATCTTTTTTCACCTGTAAACACACAATGACATGTTTGTTTATTCATTAGCATGTTGCTACAATTCATTTACACATTTATTTTCTGACAATATACTTTGTTTTGTTAAAAACGCGCAATAATCAGTAATTAAAGTTATCCAGTTGCACAAGTAAAAAACTGTTATGCAATTCCAATCACTCGCACAATTCTTATAAAATTTCTTCTTCTTTCATGTTTGTTAACCTTTTTCCTAGCTGTAGGTACGCTATTATAAAATCTATTGATTATTCTTCTTCTAGTATTCTATTATTATTATTGGTTTTATTCTAGGAAACATGACGTATATTGTGCTACTTGATTCCACACCTTAATCAAAAATGATCCATAAGAAGGCTTTTTATTATTAATAATAGTTTATCATTTATAATTATTTAAATGGATTCTGACAAATAATAATTGACAGATAACAAGTCACTCATAGGTTCATATACGAAAAGGTAGTGTAAGACATCATAAAATCCTTAGTTACAAAACCGCTCACTTTCAGGGGGACCTGTTGCTCACACACAATTAACAACTTGTTTTTCTTAGAAAATCCCATGGGTATAAAAGCAGAGCACAGCTTGTTACTCGTCCCCAGAGGAAACTGCATAACCTCTCTTAGGAAAAAGGCTGTGGAAACCACTTTTTATGTTAACAGGTCCTCTAAAATTAAACACTTTCATTTAATTTCATTTTCTTTACACTTATTTAACAATTTGTAGGAATGTAGAGGCAAATTTCTCTTCACTTATGAGAAGAAAACAGGATGAATGTAATTAATTAATTGATTACTTAATTGTGGTGATATATGGTAGAGAAAGGAAGAACATCACGTAATGGAAGTAATCCTGGACTACCACAGTGACTACGTTGGAGAAAATGCAAAACTTTCATATTTATTCCCTGTTGAGTTAGTAGTAGGCAATTAAATTTGTATATATGTAAATATACAATAGAACTGGAGGTAGTTAGATTGTGTAAATACATCACAAATTGCATTATTTAACTACAATATATGATAAATATTTATTATTGATTATTATATGAGATGTAAACAGGATTGCTGTTTACATCTCATAATAAACATTTTCTTCTTTTCTCCCCAGTTGCACAGCTACCTGAGTAATAATGACAAGGCATTCCTTGTGATAAAAGGAAGTAGTTGATGGATATACATCCATGCATTAAAAACATTTTTTCAAAAAAAGTTATAAATAATTACTTAAATATAGATTATTTGGTCTAAAAGAGTTTCTTTTAGTCTACTGCACATGTGAAATGTAAAAGGTTGTTATTCCAGTGCCTGCTCTAGCACCTGTCTGCAACCATAGCAACACGGTACATTTGGCACTTTGGCCTTCTTTCAGGGGAATCCCTGGGAATCTGAAAACATGCAACACTGCGCAAAGATGTAACGATTATGAAGACAATTTGTATGGTAAAATTGTACTTACTTTTGATGAGAATGAAGGATAGTGATGTTTTGCCTGGAGGTAGCAGCTGTGGTTGAAGTCAAGTGCCTGGGCTCTTCTGTTCTCTTCCTTGTTGCCCTCCTCTCTCCCTCCCTCTCTCCACTTCTGTTGCTACCTTTCTGCTGACATCACAGGAGCGGTAGCCTAATGAGTGGAAACTTTTTGCAGCCTGGTATCCTAATTTTAATTGCATTTCCAAACAGGAGAGGAGGGACAGAATTTGGACAGCTGTGTTAGAAGAATCAGTCCATTCACTGGAGCAGAAGGCACTCTTCTACATTAACTATTTTAATGACTAAAATATTGAGAATGTTAATGAAACAGCAGGCCATGATCTGGAATAACATGCATTAGCATGGATCAGTGATATAGCCAATTGAAATGCAAAAACAAGTAAATGCATTCATTCACATGCATTGCAATTACTTGCTTATTAAAGGTTTATAATGGGTCTTCCACAAGCTCATCCAATAATTTAGCATTATCTGCCTTTGAAAGCAGGGCTTAATGCTTTGAGTTGGCCATCATCACTTTTTCTATGTGCATGCCCTAAAAGAAAAATTACCTGTGTATTTGTTTGTACTGTATTCTGAAAAATAGAATGTTAAATGTAATTAAGCAGTTAAAGCACTATGATATAATCATATAAACATGATCATTTGATTTCTCAGTAAGCTCAGATTCTCAAAGGATACCTAAACCATTACTCACTGCATTGGCTACATCTCCCACCCGGGCCATAGTTCTTTGACAGTTTTCAACTGTTAAGTGTTGCTCCTTAACTAGTGCCTGAAAATCAAAAATAATTTTTTGAGCATAAAAGGCAGCTTATGGCAAGTGAAAGTAAGGGGAAATCATATTTGAAATGCAATAATGCAGGTGTTGGGTACATGGTGTATTCAAATAACTTGGCTGTGAATTTTCCTGCTATTATACTCCATTTATTTTATTTCCATTAACAATGTTGGCAATAAACAAATGCAGTGATGCTGTGTCTTATTTTTTATGTAAATCTGAGTGAAGGTACACCGAAAGGGTGCATAACAACAAAGCAAATTCGCTGCCACCCTACTGATAGAATCATAAATGCTCAATTATTAGTGTTTCTGTGACACATACAAAAAGTACTTTGAGTAGATAATATACTGCATAATATTAAAATGCTTTGTATGTACAAATGATTGTCTTTAGGAGTGAATGCCAGATGTTATTTAAATTAGTGCAATTAAAATAGTTTTTGAATATGTACTTAGTCATCTCATTGTCAGTGATGACTATGAATGCTTACTGCAGAGGCAAACAGACAATGACATCGGCTCTGTGTGCTCAGTCGAGAATAATGAAGCCCCTGGAAGACGCCATTGAATGACACAGTAACACAGGCATCACAGTATTTTACTTATTCATAAGCTTTTTGACTATTACATAAGGTCATTTAACCACACACCATTTGGAGCATTTTGCAAATATCCTTATACAGAGAAACTTCAAGAAATGTTTGGTATATTCTCCATCACAACAAATCCTCGTCCTATTGTAGGTGCTAAGAATGCTATCAAACTGCAACCTTATTAAAGAAAGAAGCACTGTCGTTCTACACTAGTTCAAGTTACATCAAGGTCCCTGGTAAAGTTCAACTATACCTATATCATAAGCAACTAAAAGTTATAATGGTGAGGGTTGTTTTAAAGGTGCAAATGAATATGTAAATATAAAAATATTTTTTATTGCATCTCTACTACCTCAAAGCATATTCCAAAATAATTTTATAATATTTACTGTGTTAACAAGAAAATATCATAAACAAATTTTATTACTCACAGAGCAGCATTTCATGGCATGGGACAGATGTCCAGCTTGCTTATAGACCATAGTAATGACATACCCTGTGCAGACATTTTGAGGATTGGATTGCCACTATTTGGTATAAGTAACACAACAGGTCATGGAATAAGCATAAAAGAGAACATTTATACAGTAGATTTACCATTAGGGAATTCAAGTTATAAAATTTTCAATCCATGTAGTTCCTCCAGTCTTTTGGCTGAATTCATTGCCGTCAATATGATCTCATGTTTTAGAAACACTACATTTAGTTAAGCATCTTATTTAGGGTCTTAAGGAGGGGCATTAAGATGCTCCAATAAAAATGAAATGGTGATCCATTGGTGACTTTTCAGAACTCTTCCATGATGCAATATTACTAGTATGACATCTGGGTGTCTGATTGTTTGTGCAGGCACACATACTGTACTAGGTGTCAGCCTTTCTGTGGTGAGACCACCAATGGTGCAATGTTGGAATCAACTGTAGGCATTTCTAGGAGTCCATTTGACCTGCTCATGGGCTATCATATTAGCTAAGATGCACATTACCAGTGGTGCATGCAAGATACCAGAAGCTGATCCACACTTGTTTTTAGACAATACTGAGACCAATTTTGAAAATGGTGGTTAAGGGTGTTTCTGCTCCTGGGTCATTATTTGCCTGGATGCTGCTGTAGACTCTACAGCCTCTCAACAGGAAGAAGAGCCAGCCATTGTGCTTTATTGAGGGCTTCTTTGAGGGACATGAGCTGTGTTTTCATTTCCACACTGTGTGTTTTCATATCCAGAATGGCTTAAGCTGAACCATATCATATAGGAAACTGTTGTCCTATATGCTTTTGCAGCATGGATCATTAAATAAGACAGTTAATCAAAAAGAGTATGTTGTGGTATGATAGGGTAAGAAAAAGTTAGGGAAATGGGAATATGACAGCAGTATTTATTATTCATACTGCAACAGACATTTTTTTTGCAAACAAAACACTCAGCATGTTTGAGGAGGCTCACAAAAAATGTCTCTGGTCCTGGCAGTTAGAAGGAGAGAAAAATATCTAATTCAATTATCTATTCCCAGGCCAGTAGTAACTTGCTGAATGCAACAAATGCACCCTGTCCAGGCTTGCTAGAGAAAGAGAGAGAGAGAGAGAGAATTGTGTTAGAGATAATACCTACTTGTAATATTTTGGGTAATTCCTCTGATCACTTCTTTGTCAAATATTTTTACATAAAGGCCTATTACCAGTCAAAGTAGCACTGTCCCTCATAGGTGTCTGTTTGTTTTACATTCTCAGCCATCTCCAGCTCCACACCCAAATAGAAGTCAGATGAGCCATGTGGTTGGCCCAGGTAGCGTAGGGTTCCAGTGCTAATTTGGCCTGTAGGCAACAATGCTCTGACCCTGTGGCCAATCTGCAGGTCCTTTGGGGAATGGGGAATGAAGGCTCTTTGGCGACAAGTGCCACTTTTCCATGAGCCCACACTGAAAAATTCAAATTAAAATAAAAATTTTATTTGTCACATAGACTGTCATAAATTAAGGTTAGAAAAAAAAGTGTCCTACGACTGAACCCTTATGGCCATTATCAGGTATTTTTTGACTGGACACTTTAAACAATACAAATACATTTCACAATCAGTTTCTACTTTTCTAATCCTGTGAAACTATCCTACTGAAAATTTGATTAAAAGAGCTTGCTCGTACCTTGTGTTGATAGACTTGGCAGATTTAGATCTGGAGTCAGCATAAAAGGAGTTCTGACTGCAGGTCAGAATGTTTAAATAAGCCACATTGTGTAGTATTTTCATATCCAGTTGGTGAATTTGGTTCAAGCCACCTTATAGAAGTCAGGAAGTAACAGTAACCAAGTGCTTCCTGCTAAAAGTACTACCAAAAGTAGCTGAAGAAAATCAACTAGTTTGCAGCAAACAAAAACTGCTGTCAGTAAAACAAACAAACAAACAAACAAACAAACAAACACACAAACACACACACACACAAACACACACACACAAACACACACAAACACACACACACAAACACACACACACACACACACACACACAACCACACACACACACACACACACATACACACACACACACACACACACACACACACACAAACAAACACAAACACACACACACACACACACCTTACTGGAACAGCCGTGCTTCTTTTCCTGAAAATTGTGTGCATTGTCCAGGTCAGACTCTCTAAAGATGTCTTTTGTTTCTGTGGTGTGATTTGCTTTGTGCGAAGCACTTGATCTATTGGCAATCTCAAAGTATAACTGAAAGGTATGCATTTAATTTAAGTTAAATAAGTTAAATAAGGTAAATTTATCACTACTCTAATTCAACAAATGCATGTAGTAACTACAACATAAATGTCCATGTACTTCACCTGATTCCTGAGATCATGCTGTCGCTTCTGCAGCTCCATGAACCGCATTTCCCATGATGCTCTTTGATTTGCAATCTGCGATGTCAGATCCCGAATCTTCACCTCAGCCTTCAACAGCCTCGTCTGTAAAGTGTTGCCATGCTTAGAGTGACATGATTTCTCCCAGTTGTGTTTCCTCTCAGATTCTATAATTTTTTGTCCCCAGAAATTTGAAAAGTTAGTGCAGTTTTCTGTTTTACAGGCCAGAAACATTTTAATGTAGCCATCCTGCCACCTGATGGGCACTTAGAAGTACAACATTAATTTACACAGATGGCAAACCATGTACGATTTTTCAGTAAGACAGAATAACCATAACATATTTGGTTACTACTGATAATGGATGGAATAAGAACTAATTCTAATTAATTAAGCAGTATAGTCTATTTTAAAAAAACAACAACAACCTGTGAACTGTTGTTCATGGGTGTAACAGTCACTGTTGGATTCATGTGGTATCCATGGTGTAGATTTTATAGCACAGTATGGATTTACCTATAACGCAAACAACATACATATTCTGTGAAAAAGACTATGGAAATTTATTAGGAAAAATAGCAATATATATACTGTACATAGACAAACGAAAGTATTACAATTAATATAGCATTTAATTGTCATACTAACCCAGAAAAAATTCCAACAACACAACAGGCCTTTCAGAGTCCAGACAACTGCTGACCACAGTACATGTGTCACCATATTGAGGTATTTCTATCGGCGCATGCTTTCCAGTTAACTGTAAAATCAGGTCAAACAGAGCTTATCTGGTGACTCCACAGAAAGTAACACCATAAAATTACTTTACGTAAAATTACAGGCCTTTCCTAAAATGACACGTTTACTAAATTAAATAACAAGAACAAATAAAAATAAATGTAAAGTTGGTCAAACCTTGATATTGTAAGCTGTTGAGGATTGCCACTCAGAATAAAAACTTTGTCAATCACAGGATAATGTGTAGCTACGACTGAGACGGTTGAAGCCAAAATGACCATGGCTGTAAATCCTATAAAATCTGCTTAGGCACTGATGCAGTCGTGTCACTTAACATACTAATTTTGGTCTCTGATCCTATTTAGCCCAAATAGCTGCGCATTGTGGAGAAGGGAGGTCTTTTACTGTGTGTGTGATATCCTAAAGTCACCACATCTGAGAATTTTTGCATGAATTTTGTATTTATTTAAAAAAGTTAACATGTCATTGGAATTCAAGGACAAAATTTCATTTCATTTTAACCCAACAGTATTTTTATTATTTTGGGAAAATATTTTCTTATTCAAAGATGACTCTTGTTGTTCAGACAGCTTGCCACAAGAGGGCAAAATAATACCTTTTCTGAACTACAATGTCTTGCCTGAAAAACAATAATATAGATAATGTAGGCTTCTTAAACTTCCATTAGTAAACTCATGAGAATTTAATAATTGATTTTCCAATTGAGCTCACATTTCATCTCTGGTACTTAAATGCTTTTTCTTGAATTGTTTATGTACCAACTAATAATATTCACATGATGAATAGGATCATTTTTATGAGGTCTCCTTTTAATAATTTAATTATATACACTGATCAGCAAGAACATTAAAATTGCTGAGAGGTGAAGTGAATAACATCGATTACCTCATTACCTGTCAAAGTGTGGGATATGTTAGGCAGCAAGAGAACCTCCAAAGCATCTCCAAAATGTCAGATCTGTGGGGTGTTGCTGGTATGCAGTAATTAGTACCTACTAAAGTTGGCCCAAGGAAGGATGTCTGGTGAAACATTGACAGGGTCATGGGCAGCCAAGGCTCACCGATGTGCATGAGGAGCATAGGCTAGCCCCATCTGGTCCGAAAAAGAGGTAAGCTACTGGAGGAAAAATTGCTGACAAAAGTTAATGCAGGATAGAAGGGTTTCAGAACACAAGATACATTGCAGCTTGCTGCGTAGGGGGCATATCCACAGACCAGTCGGAGTAACCACGTTGACCCTCTATCCACGGTGAAAGAACTTCAATGGACATGTGAGCATCAGAATTAAACTATAGAACAAATGATGAAGGTGTCCTGGTCTGATGAATCAGATTTTCTTTTACGTCAAGTGAATGTGTTCATCGATTATCTAGGATGCGCTACGGAAAGAAGGTTGGCCAAACGAGGCAGTGTCATGCTCTGGGCAATGTTCTGCTGGGATCTTTATCCTAGCATTTGTGTGGATGTTACTTTGATACTGTATGTGCCAACTACCTAAACTTGTTGCAGATCAAGTATACAATCCAAGTATATTAGGAGTGGTCTCTTTCAGCATGATAATGCCCCCTACCACACCTCAATGTCCAATGTTTTGTATGCAAACATTTTTGTTAGATTTTATCATCTAATTATTTTAATGAATTCAAATTAATTTTTTATATTTACCAAATGAAACCACCCAAGCAACTAGTCTGTCTTCACATAGACTTGGTCCATCCCCTTTGTCTTACTTGGTCTTGATTCAGACTCCATTGGCTATGGTTTTAAATTCAACAATAGATGCGTTTTATATCCATTAACTGGTTTGTGCATGCTCCTGTGACCCTACACAGGATAAGTAGTCCAGATAATGAATGGATGGATAGATTTGTGCATGTTCATGCATTGTAATGCAGGAGAAGGGTGTTTTTTTTTTTTTTTTTGCTTTCACAAATTTACACTCCAGGAAAATATAGGGATCAAGGTTAAAGGCATCAGTAGAATTCCTGCGAATTGAGACCAGATGAAAATAAAGGGTGTGACGAAAATAATTTGGTACAATTTATTTTGAGAAAAAACACTTATGTTAAAAATTGTCTTTTTTCCCTTACATTTTTGTTAAAACAAAGATTTATTTTTTCAAAGAAATCAGTATTGTTATTTTTATGCAAGATGCCAATAATCCACTTATTCTCTGGATAAGCCTAAGAAATAATGGAACGACACTACATGAGAACAAAAATATCAGAATGTGCCAAATTTCACCCATTTAGTATACTATATACAGTATTGGCAAATATAAAGAATTGTGGCACTGCAATGTGAAAGGACTAAATTTCATAACATTTGCTAATTCAATTTAATTTACTAAAGTATCTTGTCTTTTTAAACCGGTTAAATCACAATGCATCACCATTTAGTATGTGTTATAAAAGAAATGATTGCACAAAAAAGTTGGCTAAATATAGTTATTGCAATTTTATATTCTTAAAAGTCATTTAAACAGACAGACACACTGAGCAATATTAACACATCTATGGCCCCAATACAACATCTCAAGAGATGCAATGTGCATCAACAACAAATTTAGCAATGCAAAAAAAAAAAAAACACCTTTGTTTATCAATAGATTTAACAATACAATATGATACAGATTCTGTAGTCAAATATAAACAACTTCTGTAGAAATAACTTGACTTTCATGTCATACATAATCACCACATTTACTATGTGATGTGAAATTCAGGTACAATTAACCTTAAGACTTCTGGCCATAGCCAAAACAATCCAACAAAAGAATTAAAATGTTGTTAAGAGAGAGAGCAATAATACATTTTCTAAGATTCAGAGTTATCCAACACTTATAACGGAGTAGAGTTTCATATGAAAAAATATGCTCTGCTCTTCTTAAAGTACATCTTTATCAAAATAGAACAATTAAAACAACTCTCCTTTGGACTTGAGTTTGAGAATTTCTCCTGCAAGCTTTTCAGCATCTTTTAGCTTTGGGAATCTTCCCATAACCTTATCCACATGATGGGGATTAAAAATTGCATGGAGTTTCTTCCTTGTCTCTTCTCGCTCTGTCTCAAATGGGAGAGTGTTTGGACCGAGTGCTCCTTGGCTTCTGGCATAAACATCAGCAGGTTTGCAAGGTCCAACAGCATGGAGAGGGTTGGGTAAACTAAAAGCTTTGCTCTGAGAGAGCCACATTGTGTCAGAACAAGCATTTGTTTGGCTCTGATGGAGTCCATTAGGCTGTAGGTTATTGGGAAGGCTATGGGGTTGGTTCCTTGAGGGCCTACGGAACTGGAGTACATCATAATCAAATGAATTGGTTGGGCGATGGTACTGATGGATGCTTGGTTGGACAACTGACTCAGAAGAGCAAGTGGAAGCAAGAGGAACTTCTGGCTGCTCATAAAAACTATTATGACTACAGCTAATCCTGTACGAGTCATCATGTCCTTGAGATGCCTCTGAAAACTGGCTCTCATAGGAGCCAAGGCCAGAATCTGTGCTAGATAAAGATGTAGTAAAGTATGAGGAGTACAGACTATGCCAGTCCAGAGGATTGTGGCTAGCTGGGTTGCAGGCCTGGTACTTTCTAAGACCATCTTCCCAGTAGTGCTGCATGCTTTCACCGAGTTGGTTTCTTGGTACACAAACAGTAGGTTCCAGGGTTAGCTTGTATTTCAGCTCTTGCCCTAAAGAGGGATGGTATGAGCCGAAGCCAGACTCAGTGTGACAAGGCCCTCTGGGGGAAGCTCCCGATTTTCGGTTCTCCTCTGAATAGGAATGGATTGAACTGGAAAGACGGGCGTTGTCCCTCAGCTCATCTGCAAGAGAACGCTGTGACTGGCTGGTTCGCTCAGGATGAGAAAATTTGCATTTGATTCCGTATGTGCATTTTCTTCCTAAAAGAGAAAAATTAGTCCAACTGAGTCATCATGGACAGAATTATAACTAACTCTGTAGCTTGAAGTGTACCAACACATAAATCCAGAGGTAGTAGCTATCAGACTACATAAAGCAAAATTTTGCTCCAAGTGTTTATCAGTATGAACATGAAAATAAAAACTAAAGGAAATGTAGGAATAATATTGTAAATATATATATTTAAAAATTATATATAAAAATGTCTACCATAAGGACAAAGTTGGCGTTTGGTGTCTGGTAGCAGAGGTTTCTTTCTGAGGAAATTATCCAAGTTTGGACCATGGCGACCAAGAGGGTCATCTGGTGGCATGAATCTGTGGAAGGGCACATGAGAGTAAAGTAAAATAGGCCCTTTTTCATTTTAAAGATATGTGGAATCATCCCAAATATGATGAACAATAATATATAAGCAAACACGTTTAATATTTAAGAATAAGGAGTACACTGAGGTATTTGTCCATGAAACAGAAAAGAAAGAAAGATTTTGTCACATACTTGTCATTGACAAATGAGTACATAAGTAGCCCCTCCTCAATACAGCGCTTCCATCCAGGATGCTCACTCTGAAGGTCACGGTATGTGTCATTGGACACAATAACACCATCCAGATCACAAGCAAGTTTGACGATAAAGCGATCATCATAGCAGACCACTCGCTTTCCTCCTACCCGCCGGGAGGGTGTAAATACAACTATCTTTTTCCTTTCTAGCTCTGCTAGGATGTGCTGATCTGAAATTAAAATGTAGGTAGAAATAAGTCTTTTCTGCATTCACATAAAATGGGAAATATCAAAGTTTACATTTTTGCTTTCTTTGAGTATATACAATGCAAATATAAAAAGTAAAATTTCCCCTATAACATTCAATTTTCTTATTGCAGCAACCAACAAAATTTGAGTATCAACAATGCACAACATGATATAACCAAAGCAAAGCAAAAGAAGACAACAACTTAAGAGCTATTAAGCACAACTAGAAAATAGATTTAAAAAAGTGGCAAATGTTTTTAATATGGCAAGACTGTTCAGCAGTGGAATGTTATTTATTGATTAAGCTACAATTTATTTCCTCACTACTACTACTACTACTGCTGTCTTACACCCACGTAAAATGCACCAGCACATCACACTAACCATTTTAATTATACAGTTGGGAAAAAATAATCCTTATATTTCTTTTATACATCCTTATTCCTCTAAAATAAATTTAAGGTAATACCACTGCTAGCACAACCTATAACCTGCTTCTATTTTTTTTTTTTATTATCTCACATCAAGCAGTGCACAACAGCATTGATTTTAACCTGCATTTCAAACCATAGTCAAGCACCAAGCAGTAGAAACTGGAGTGCATGTACATATGGCACTCTACAGTAACTGCCCTTCAGTTGGCTATAATATGGATTTGCAGTGAATTTTGGACAATGTGAAACTGTGGAGCACTAGTGTATTATATGCCATTACACTATTATTTCCTTCAAATTCACGAGGGACAAATAAAAAAAAAAAAGCTTGGGGGCTGGATTTGTCCTGTGGGCCTTGTGTTTGTCACATGTGCTGTAACACTTCCATCGGATTAGCTTAACTTTATGGACTATTAAGTAAGCATGCTTCGAGGCAGTTGGGTTCCCATTTGCAAACATCATGCTCTGTATGCAACAAGCCCCGGTGTTGCTGTCTAGTGTGCAAGAAGAAATGGCACTCACAATGAATATTAAACGGTAATGTCACGATTCATATCAAAGCAGCAAAATCTGGCTCCCCAGTTTTTTGCATTGCAATACTTGAGACAAACAATTTTTTCCTCATGCCTAGTCAGAAGTAGGGGGGAAAAAGGTTTTGTTCCAAACTTGAGTTCTGCAGTTTTTCCTTTCACTCTCCTGACACCTAGCTAATGTGAGGATTAGATCCAGATAAACCTCTAGTCTACAAATGTTTCAAATTAAATGCTGCATATTTTCCTATATGTAAGATCTATTAGAATGTATAATAATGTAATAAAAATATATTACATTAAATTTGCATTCATTCTCATCAAGTGCTACAAATGAGATAATTGTTTGCAGAGATTCTTAATTATACATGCCCACGCATATACTCCCCACACATATTTCCATAGAATATGCGAAAGAACAACTAGAGAGACCAACAGTCATAGATTTTGCAGACACGACATTCTCTACAAAAGGAATCAGCCACACCTAGAACATGACTGGAAGCAAATTCCTAATGAGACCAGTAGAGTGACATAAGGAAGTAGAAAAATATTGTTGAACTTCCTGGTGGGGGAATTTCCAAAGCAGCCTTAAGGGAGGTTTATTCTTTCTGATATAACAGATTGAATCCTACAAGGAAGCAAGCATGTTGTTCTCAGAATTACAAAGTAACAAATTACCTTTGTACCCAATAGATCTAAATGATAACTGCACTTGTGAGTTTTACAAATCAACAATAGAATGCTTACAATGTTAAGCACACAGTGATGTGCCGAGTTGTTAAAAACACCAGTGGTTATCATTATAAGCAGTTAAATAATAAATAATTTTGTAGGACATAGTTATCTATAAATAAGGCTAAAATCTATAACTGTACATGGTAGTCTTTATGCAGAACAATATAGTACATCAAAACATGCACCATGACATTTCATTACATCAATGCATTTTTTTTAAAGCCAAAACCAAAAGGAATGAATTCATCAACATCTGAGATACAAAATGTAATATTTTCATGCCAACAAGTGAGGCTTGGAAGTTCACACATAATTCCTT
Source organism: Clarias macrocephalus (assembly GCA_011419295.1). Taxonomy (NCBI): domain Eukaryota; kingdom Metazoa; phylum Chordata; class Actinopteri; order Siluriformes; family Clariidae; genus Clarias; species Clarias macrocephalus. Next base: position 45,234 of record JAAGKR010000462.1, on the reverse strand, counting down.
GATGACTCATTTTTTTTCTGAGAAGGGAGTGTCCTTACCTGAAATAGGGACATCTGGTCTTCGCTGCTCCTTTCTCCACAGGGGCACAAAAGCTGTTATGTTCCTGTGTCCTCTCTCAAGGAAGTAGTTAACTGCCAGCTCAATTCCTCGACATGAAAAAACTTCCTTGTTTCCATGACTTTACGAGAAACAGAGATAAATAAATAGAGAGAGAGAGAGAGAGAGAGAGAGAGAGAGAGATGAGGATATGTGAGCAGAAATACATTCAAGATGAATATGTATGTATGCATAAAACTAATTTAACTACTTGACTGTACTGCCAAAAACACATTCATTTAGTTAAAAGAGATTGTTTCTTGAAAGCAGGATAGAATAATTTGCACAATTCTTAGAAGTCATATAGTAAAATCTGGCAGACTGTGTACCATACAATTAAAATGAAGAAAATCGCTTTTATTAAGAAATATTTTAAATATGCTAACTCTGGTCTGCCAACGTATCAATGTTTCTTGGCTTTTCATGCATGTAAAAACAATTCCCATGTGATTTGAATATTTGAAATGAGATCATGGTAAATATTTAAATTGGTGGGTATGTGGGGGATTCAAAGTTCAAACCATGTTTATGTCAAAGGACAATGATGAATATGAGTGCAATACTTATTGAGTGTGAAAGTTGCACAACACATACGGACTAAGATTACAAACTTCCTTAAACATTGCCCTGATTAAAACTACAAAAACATGGGAGACATGTATAATTACTGAAGTAGACTGAAAGCAACAAAAAATATTTAATACCATTATCCATAGCAAGAGCTTTTGGGCATCTCTTAATTCCTGAATACTTATTAAACATAACTGCATAACCGATCATGTGTGAAGCTCAATTACATGTTTTCGTCAGTTATCAACTCAGTTAAATGTACAAACCAACTATTTCACACTACCTCATAGCAACATTGCTTCCATCAATCACAATGGGTTTTAGGTCGCTGTCAATTTCATCTACTGCTGGTGAGTGCTGAAAGTCCCTGTGGAGACCTTTACTGCTTGATGCGCCTCCAACACGGTGACTAAATCCAGAGCTTCCATCATCACTCTCCTGATTCACTGTGGGTGACTCTCTGACTCCAGAACGGACTAGCTCCCCCAGTACAGCGTTTGTGTCTGTGTCCAACCCTAGTTTAAGCAGGGCTGCTTGGACCTCTTGGGGTGAGTAGCCCAGCTTACGGAAAAAGTCCACTTTTAGCTGGAGATCAGATGTGCCATGCCGGCTAGCAGGCAACATTCTGTAAGATGACTTGGAATTCAGCAAGTATGTCACGTCACAACAACTTCAGTCTCATTTTATACAAGTAGATCTCACTTGCTTCTGTGTCTGTGAAGAGAACAGCAGGGTACAAGGGTAAAAAAAAAAAAGAAAAAAAAGTCATATCTGAAGTCATATTTCTTTCAACAATATTTATTCATGTGCTCGAAAAATAACCAACTGTATTTTTTTTGAAACGTTAAAGTATTGTCCTAGATACGCTAGTATTCTTCATTCTTATGAAGGTATCATATTATAACAGCCAAGGACATAGCTTTCATTAATGTGTTACAGAAGTCCCACGTACAACGTCATGAATTCCCACCAGGAAATACATACAAGGATATCTGTTGCTTTCAGTGTCTAGACGCTTAGTTGGAAGAGAAATATGTGCAAAAAAGAAGTCTATCGCTTCCCATCTTTCCAAGCGTTATCCAAACACAAGTAAATTCATGGTGGCGAAGTTAGTAATATCATGACCTACCGTGTTGCTTAATTCATGACCCGCCCATGTTCAATCGATTCTTCGTTACTCTTGTGAGCATGTAATGACAGATAAGAAACGCTGACTTGAATAAAGTCGGAACAGCACGTCTCCAACGTCTCTGGCTCACCGAATGACATTTATTCGTGTTCCCTTCCTGGTAAAGCCATATTACGCTACATAACCTGCACCTCCTCCCGGAAGCATACCTGTGTCACCTGACGCCCGGTGGGTGGGTTTTTAAAATTATTATTATTATTTTTTTTAACCCAGACCAAACCAGTAGTCTCTGTGTGACTTCTTCAGTTTTTTTAAAAACAGATTTTTAAACTGTTCATTATTTAACAATAACATACTAATTATAATACAATACCATATAACTATAGCATTTATAAGTACTACTTTCCTTCACACTTCAAGCTGCCTGTCTTATCCAAACAAACAAACAAACAAACAAACAAACAAAACAAAAACAACAACAAAATAACTTTCCTCAAAGCTCTCTAGCAGTTCCTGTTTAAGGTTGGTAGATTTTTTTTGTACTGTTACAAAGTGTTCGGGTTGAGTGAGAATCAAAATGTAAGAAAAAGACAGAAAGATCTACCATAAAAATAAATAATAATAATAATAATAATAAAAAAAAAACAGTATCTTAATTTTGTTAATGTTTTCTAGACCAGACCCACTTTCAAACCAATTTTTTTTTGTTTTTTTTTTGCCACTGATTTAATAGTTTTCTCTTTATGACTAGCCCAGTGGGCTAAAATGTTAAAATCTTAACCTGATACCAAAATCTTAGCAGGAAACTTTTAATCCACACAGCTGGATAATGTTAAAATCAGTGTGTATGCAGTAATTAGCATGTGCGGTTTGTGTGGTTCTGCACAGTTGAATATGGGTGAGATCACTAATGTGGCCTGCTCGCTGGGCGGCGGGTTAATGGCGTGTATGGAGTGAAGTTCCAGATCCTGGAGAAACTAATCAGCAGAGGTTGCCAGTCCACTGCACCTTCTGAGCTCTGGTGTTGATGGTCCCAGGTGTCTGCTGCACTGATATTGCTGCAGGGCAATGAGCTAGAGCAAACAGAGATGAGTCCCTCTCTCTGACTTCCCCTCTCTCCCTCCTTCCATCTTTTCCACATTTAGCTACCATGGAAACCCTCCTTGAGGCCCTAAGAATTTACAGAGTAGAGCAGGATGTGTAGAAACCATTACCTTAGAAGCAGGAGTTCTGTGTGACCTGCCCTACTTACCTTGCCACAACAGCTATCACTTTTCTTACAGCTGCCATTTGTGTCACAGTTAAATTTCGCTTGTCATATTTAAGTTCTAATTATCGTTACCTTAGACAAGCAATCCTGCTGGACTGTGTAAAAAGGTGATATTAGAAATGCATTGTTCCGAATTGCATTTCAAATGGTCTTTTTCGGAATTAAATTGGAGATGCCTCTGACTGCCCATTAAGCACAACATATTACGATGTGTGGGTCCCAATGTCCTTGGCTGTTTCACTTATTAATTTGCCCTTCTTTCATTTAATGTCACTTGCGTTATTGAGGAAAAAATATTTTACTTTCCCATGATCCCATGATATATATATATATAATATAAAGAATGAGAGATCTTTATCCTGTAAGCTGCCACAGTGATTCATGATTTTCAATTTGGCCAGAGGAGTTTAAATTTAGAAGAGATCAACTCTGTTTAAATACAAGAGCTCTGTTATTTCTGCTACAAACACGTGCTGACATAGCTTTTAATTTAATACACCTCATTAATCTTGGTGATTTCTTTTATATTCTGAGTCTATCATACACAGTATACAGTATACACACTATACTGCTTCCGTGTAAACACTCAAGGAAGTATACAATACTTCTTTGTAGAAAATCTATATATTTCAAGGTGAAATCACCAAAATGTGCTGGATTCCTGTCCTTCTGGGCTAGGTTTTTAAATTAGCTTCAGTCTTCAATTATCTTTATCTCAGTAAACAATTCCAGATGATGTATACATACGTATAGGCCTGGCTTGCAGTCTCCTCTCTAATTCATAAGGTATTCTATCGGGTTGTCAGGATTCTTCCACACCAAACTCACTCATCCATGTCTTTATGGAACTTGCTTTGTGCACTGGTGCGCAGTCATGTTTGAAAAGGAAGGGGCTCCTTTTCCCTGGAAGGGGCAGAGCCCCACTCCCCCCCCCCCCCCCCCCAAAAAAAAAAAAAAAAAAAACCCACACAAGTTCCAAAATGACTGATCAATTTTTTTACATACAATCTTTGTATTTACGTTTATGCATTTGGCAGATGCCCTTATCCAGAGCAACTCACATTTTTTAAAATCTCATTATACATCTGAGCAGTTGAGGATTAAGGGCCTTGCTCAAGGGCCCAACAAGGACAACTTGGTGGTCATGGGATTTGAACCTGGGACCTTTTAAACCGTAGTCCAACGCCAATGTTCTTAAAAGTGTGTGTGTGTGTGTGTGTCATCTGGGGTATGGCTACTGATGCTAAATAAATAAATAAATAATTTATGACAATATAATGTCAACTACTTTTTTATTAGACATTAACATGCCTTAATAACGTCATCCCACTCAACACAATGAGTTTGGGCATTAGACCTGTAATTATTTATGCCTCTTTTGGGAACTATATAGTATGATTCCTATTTATTCCGCTTCTGTTTCAGCATATCTGAGGATCACTAAACCAAACTAGATGGCCCATTAATTTTAAATGGCTGCACTAGGTCTCAACAATTCTTGTCATAACATATGACTTCCATTTAGAGATATCCTCATTGAAAGTGCCTGTATCATGGATGGACTATTTTTGACACTAAATGAACAGTAAGATGATAATGTAAATCTATCGAAAAAGTACTGCCAATCTATGTTTTTACAGGTTCTCTAGTTTCTACCCACCTCCCCAAAACATCAAATTTTTAAATTAGTATCTCTAAATTGCCCCCTAGCTGTGAATGTGTGTATGTGTAAGCATATGGTTGCCTTTGATGGAATAGCACGCAGTGTTCCTGTGATAGGCTACTGATCCAACCTCGCTCTGAACCAGATATAGCACTTTGTGAAAATGAAGGAATAAGCATTTTCTGCATTTTTAACCAGCTAGTTGCACCCTGACATACTGAGGTATAAGACTACTTTTCTTTCTAATGTAGAAAGAAAAGTTGATAATGTTTTGTAAGATAAAATACAATTTCCCCTCTTACAGACATACTAGTTTAATCACTTGCACTGAAACGCTCATAAAAGTATTTTATTGCAACATAATTAAAATGGCAAAATTTGTTGATGGCAGAACATGGCTTAAATGCCAAACAAATTGTGATTTCCCCATTTCTACTTATGTCTGGTATCCATCCAAAATATATGACCACATTTCACTTATTAATATAATTATACATACAGATACATACAGACACATGCAGATGTATTTAGCATTTACCACCCCCCACACTACTCACCTAAATTAATTTCTGTCACTGCTATTCGAATGGTCTTCTTTTTCCTGGCAGCAGTGAGTGGGGTGTTTGTGTGTGATTGTGTTTGTGTGTGTGTTTATGGTCTGCTGTTCTACAGTTACAGTCCTGCAATTTATTGCCATTTTGGTTTTGTTTAATGAATTCAATCTATTTATTAAAACATGCACTACTGGTTAAGCGCAGTGGTTTCCTCTCATATATCTGCCTCTTAATTGCACTTTCAACATACTATGCTTCATACTTCAGGAGCCCTGAGATCTGTTGTTTCTGTTGGGCACCATGCTTCATCTGCAAGCACTGATGACAAGCAGCATGAAAAAGATTGCTCATATCTTAGACCAATATGCAAATATCACACTGAGAAGAACAGGTCTGGAGAGGAAATGAAATAATTGAAAGGGCTTTTCATTTGGCTTTCAGCAATGATGCCTGTAAAATATTTTTAATACTTCAATAGATGTAGTAAATTTGTTCTAAGTGTATATTGTAGTTATACAATGTTCATAATATTTAAAACCATCCTATTAGCACTTTGCATGAATCAAATACATGAGTGCCAGTCACATATAAACAGTATCTCTGGTTTCAGATGCTAGAGGAGCAGTAGGTCTAAGAGTCCTCTGGTCTGGGCAACCTCACAGCAGAACTTAACCATTAGACCTTGGACTCTGTGCTCTTCTGCTTATAAGCCTGAAGTAGAAATCCTGCTCTTTCTCATGGAAGTAAAAGGAGGTGTTTTGTTGTACCAGTACCAGTATCTCAACATTCAGTTCACCTTTCTGCTTGTGATTCATTGAATAATATTAACGACTTGTTCTGACTGTGGTGTGAATGCAGTCATTTAGTTTAGACAGAGTTGCACCTTTATTTTTGTCTCATAATAATGTAAACACTGCAAAAGGTGTTATCTTAGCAAGTGAAGACTTATTAAATATATTTAAATGATTGAAAATTTCTTCATGTAAGATTACAACAAGCCAAATATAAGAATATTAAGCCTATATATATTTTTTTTTACATTTTAAGCACAAATGTCTTCTATTCTTCTTCTTCATCTTCTATTGGAAAATATTTTTTCTTGTTTTAAGCAATAATTTCTAGCGAGAAAGAATATATATATATATCTATTATGACACACGTGTGTACGCGCGTTAAACAAAAGCAAGTTTTATTAGAGAGGTTAAAGATCCAGTTTCTCTCTCTCTCTATCAGACTGCACTGATTCTGTTAGTAGAGTCATTGGACAGCGTGCCCCTTCCCTCCTCCTCTCGCCTTCACGCACATATACACACTCTATCAGACACACTGCTCAATCGTGATTCTTTTCAAAGGTAAAGTGCAGGTAAATTTTTTTTTAGCTTTACAGGAGTGATTCCGTTAGTTAGTGCGCATGCTCAAGGGTCATTAGAAAGATTTCTTGTTTATTTTCCAGATTAAACAGTGTCTCCGTTAGTGTGTGTGTGTGTGTGTGAAAGTTGTCCCGCACAGTAGTCCTCCCTCTCTCTCAAATAAGAGAGGATGGAGTAGGAAGGCAGTCATTCTTCCTTTCGTCTTACTTTAGCTTCACACACGCGCACACATACACAGTGTGTGCGCAAACAAACACTAATCTTATCTGTCAGGATTTATTTTTACTTTTTTCAAAGGTTAAGTTAAGGTTGCAGGTTAATTTTGTTTGGTTAAAAATGTTTTACTTTTACTTCATATTTTGTATTAATTATTTTTATATATTTATTTTTTTGGGGTGTGGAACAAAAATTTTTAGTTTTCATTAATTCTTATTGAGGAAATCCGCTTTGATTTATGAGTGGTTTGATATACGAGCATACTTCTGGAACGACTTATGCTCGTAATCCAAGGTTACACTGTATATACTTGACTATACTAATCTACTTTGACTATAAAAACTAACACCAGTGTGAACTGAACATCAATGATCACCAGCTATACATGGGCACCCAATCTGGTCCAATCCCACAGAAAAGCCAATGCAGCACAAATCACTGAAAAAAAAAAAACAGTAAATGTTGGCCATGTTAAAAGGCATCAGATCACCGGGTGCACCATGGAAAGGGCCCAACAGGCAGAGAACCCAAGGCCTCTGACCCAGTCTCCAAACTCTCCAGATCCCAATCCAATTGAGCACCCTTGTGCCACAGATGTCCCTTTCCACCTTACAGCAAATAGAGGATCCACTAACAATGTCCAGATGCCAGAAACCACAGCACACACCCAGACGCCCTGTGGGCCAGAGCTGACCTGTTGGCACAAGAGAAAACCAAAACCTAGATGTTAATGGTTTTAATGTTATGGCTGACCAGTGTGTTTTTTAAAATACAGTGTATTCACTTAGTAAGATATTACTTTTTTTGTCCATTTTTACTTTACGGTGGTATGGTGGCTTAGTGGGTTTTCTCCAGGTACTCCGCTTTCCTCCCACAGTCCACAGTCCGGTCCAGTATGTGAATGACTGAGTGCATGTGTATGTGTGTGTCTCTACCCCCCGATGCACTGGTACCCAGACCAGGGTGTACCCCACCTCTTCCCCTAAGTTTCCTTTGATAGGCTCCCTGTGACCCTGTATACAGAATAAAGTGGTATAGACGATTTTACTGTATTGAAAAAAGGCAAAAATGTTTAATGTTTAATTTGAAATCAAGATGATATCCCACTCTGTTTGACTGCAGTTGTTTAAAATCTGCTTTATAAATAAAATGTCCTTGTATATCTTTAATCACTTAAAACAGGAACCCACACACACACACACACACACACACACACACACACACACACACACACACACACACACACACACACACACACAATTATTGGCTACCCTGAATGACAGACTGCTTTACAGTTGGATTTTGGCGAGTTCTGAGCCAAGTCAGAACCCTTGCAGATGTTTTCTAAGCCAAAGCAGGTGTATGGCACAGCATGCACACTAGCCAGTAAGGACTGTTGGTTGAATTCTAATTAATCAAGCCTGTCTGTGTGGACTATGGGTCATAATAGCCTACCTGGATTCTCTGCATGTCACATAAGCATGGTGGCCAGTAAGAACACACACAGACACAGAAACAAAGACACACACACACACACACACACACACACACACACACACACACACACACACACACACACACACACACACACACACACACACACACACATTCTCTATTATGGTGTCCGGCGCTCAGTGGAGGTGGCACTGCTCCAAGTTGTTCATTAAAGCCGATATCAGAGAAGTAAAACTGGCAGAGCCTCCGCTACTGTCTGCTGTTTATCACACAGCAAGAGTATGGCAGTTGATATTTTTACTCTTTAAGGTGTAGGCTGTGTAGTGATTCATATTGTCTGTCAATATATTGTAGATTATTGAGAGAGAGAGAGAGAGAGAGAGAGTAGTGCTGTATTTTGAGGAAGGCTGAGCTCTGTTGTTTCACAAGAACTTGGCAACATGTTTCATCTGCAGACAGTGGTGAGAAGAGCATAAAAAAAGATTGTTCATTGCTTAGTCACTAAATATGTAAATTCCAAATGTAAGATAATAAGGAAGCACCTGGAAGAACAGTACCAGGGTTAAAATAAAATGAAAGGGTTGATCTTTTCTTTTTTCTGCTGTCAGCACTGAATCATCAACGTGGCATAGTAGAATAGATATGCAATGATATGACAACCTTTGTTTTTTTTTGTTAACACCTAAATAGAAAATGAATATGCAGTGAAATGTATCATTTGCAGTAATCAGTATGCAGTATCAATGTACATAATGTTCAAAACCATATATTTTGAATGGTATTCTTTTAAATTATGTACAGTCCCTTATGTAACAGGATTTTGATGTGCTAATGACTGGTGTCAAATCTAACATAAAATACAAATTATCCAAAAGGAAGATCTCCATGTAATGTTTAATGAAAATGAAATGAAGACAATAACTGAATAAATGAATAAATAAAATATTTTAACCATACAGATAGATAGATAGATAGATAGATAGATAGATAGACTGTAGATAAGGCCAAGCGCAATGGATTATTGCAATGAAATGTGCTTGTTTGACTGTATGTTGGCATGTGTTGTTTCCCTTGACCTCTGCCTCATTCTGCCAGCACTCAGCAAGAATATTTTCTCAGATGAATGAGTGCCAGCCACATATAAACAGTATCTCTGGTGCCAGATGCCAGAGGAGCAATAGGTCTAAGAGTCCTCTGGTCTGGCCAACCTCACTGCAGCACTCAACCATTAGACCTTGGACTCTGTGCTCTTCTGCTTGTAAGCCTGGAGCAGAAATCCTGCTCTTTCTCATGGGAATGAAAGGGAGGGGATTTGTGGTACCAGTATCAGCATCTCAACATTCACTTCACTTCTCTACTCTTGGTATCGATTTGAGTAATTTCTTGAATTTTTACTAACTGTGGTGTGAATGGGGTCATCTAGCTTATTTAAAGCGTAGCATCTGACTTCACATGACCTTCCATTTTTATATCATATTGATACAACATGCTAAATAACATTGACAAGGATAGATAAACCGGTGCAGCTACACTGGATATAGATTTGAGTGATAAGAAGTCATTTCTAAAAATCATTTCTTTTCTCAGATCACACATCACTGGAACAGGTGAACATGACATTACTGTTACAGCTCCCTACAGAGAAAAGTGATGATGTGTGCTCTCTTTTCTTGAGAAAGACCGATAATGCCATACGTTTGATTAATGTCATACATTAGAAATAATAACCCCTCTTAGGCATTCTGGCCTGTTAACTGACATTATGAAGTATGTGAGATTTAGCTAGATTTAGGTAACGTTACATAATGTTCTACACTAAATCATTTATTAGTCCTAAAGAGTTCTCAGATAAAAACTGGTACTAGTCACTAGGGAAATTTTACTCCCTTTGTCTGTCCATTCTCCTGATTTACAGGTCATAAAAACGCCCTATGGTATGCTTTCCACAATGTTGGTTGGAAATTTACAGAAACAGTGACTCTAGTTTATTATCTTACTACACATGCAGTGAAATAGATATCTCTTATCTGCCACATGTTGTTTGTGATGTTGTGATTCTTTCCTCACTTACAGTTAGTGGATGTCTTACCTTTGCTTGGTATATACAGTCGATATAGGATAAGTTATGGTTAAATATAAAGTAAAAGATTATTATTGAGGATGAACAATTAAGCATCAGTTACTGTAATTGTGGGATATAGCCTTGTATTAAATGTTTTCTCAAACCAAATATGTTTGCCTGAACCTTTGAAAATTTACACTCTGCATGATTTCCAGTAGATTCATCCATACCAATCATGACACACCTTTTATGATTAATGGTGGAAATCAAATCAAATCAGACTGAAAACTGTGTACATGCAATTAACCTGATAACACATCTTAAACATAAAATTCAGCAACATGGCGCTTGCAGGTTATGTGAGCAAAAAATCTACAAACAATAGTAGATGAATCATCAGTCAATTATCACTGATAATCAGTCAATTATCACTGATAAAGAAAGACTTCTATGCAAGAAGACTGACCTTGATGTACAGTTGCACAGAATTGCTCTTCTTATCCACTGCAACACTACCTGATCATATCATACTGAGCATATCTGCATTACACAAATATGTGCATTTTATGTCCATGGTTAAACCTGGTATGCTCCATGTCCCATTAATTCTAAAAGCAAAGGTTTTCCTCCTATATCAGCCTAACTCTTGTTTTTTTTTTTGTTTTTTTTTGCCAGAGAGTTCAGTTGAGGTGAGAGGAAAGTATAATTGTCATTGGGGGATTTTTGTAGCTCTTGGACTTGGTGGATTATAAGAACATATTGATAACCATGCAGATCCATTTTATTACATAACATGATATAAATGAACACAAAACAAAATGAGACTATGGGTATAAACTGAGTGTAGGGCTAAATGCTAACACTCGGTGCAAACAAACATATCCATTCTTTATGAAAGCTAGACACAGAGATACAGACTCCTTGAACTTAAATATACCGGAATAAACAAGATGATTAATCATTAATACTGTAGATATCCTGCATCTCTTGTAAGTTTTAGGAGCCTACCTCCTATTGATAACATCTTCCTGATGCACACAAATCATATATAACATCCTGGAAATCTATATTTTGAGGACAATTCTGAGGGAGGGCATGTGTGCAATAAACAAACAAACAAACAAACAAACAAACAAACAAACAAACAAACAAACAAACAAACAAACAAACTCTCTTCTGTGTTAGGAGAAGGATCTCCTTCTCTAAAATCTTCACTATACTGTACATATGGTCATGTACATTCTGTTCTATTCTGTAGTTAATAGCCAATTGTTAAATTTATTAAAATCCCATAAAAGCACCTTAATTCACAGATTCTTACATCCACTGTACTAACATACAATTTCACTTTCTACTTTCTCAAACACTACTTTCACTCTCTTCCCTTTTATTATTATTACTACAACTTATCCATATTTTCTTGGTGCACCATAATATACATTTTTTTAGGTATCCACTTGTACATAAGATAATAATGTACTTTTGATCACTGTTTTCTTATTAAGATGCAACATATTACCTCATTAAGCTTCTTAATACACAGATCTTATATTATCCACCTGACTGCACAATTGTGCAGTGTATCATAGGTCTTTATGTATTTTCTGTTGTAAATGATTTTTCTTGCTTCTTTTTGTAGTGATTTTAAAAATAACCCTAGTCCTGTAATATCCTTCCACATCTTGTGTGCTTTGATGTTGTTTATATAATTAATGAAGTAGTTGCTTTTTCATTATATTCCCCTACGGAATTAATGAAGCATCTATCTATCTATCTATCTATCTATCTATCTATCTATCTATCTATCTATCTATCTGTCTGTCTGTCTGTCTGTCTGTCTGTCTGTTCGTCCGTCCGTCCGTCCGTCCGTCCATCTTTGTGCTAAGTGGACCTATCAACTGGACTTTTCTTAGAGAGATTTAACATTTCTCATCATCTCTCAGAGAAAACCTAAATAAACATGGAGAGAGCATGCACACAACCTGCACACATACAGTTATCTGAGCTTAGGGTCAAACAGGGGAGGTTCTGAGGTGTCGATGATACAGTACATGTACCGTGTATCACTATGCATTCCAGCTTCGTTTATTGTTATCAGAAGCTAAAAAAAAAAAAGAGCAGACAATTATTGACAAATTGGTAAACCCTAATATTACAACAAGATGTGCATAATCATGTTGGTGTATAATTCAGGAGTGTGCATAAGTAGTCTCATTGTCCCATATGGCAATCTGTGCTGTTTCAATTAGAATTTACATGGTAGGGGCATTCTAGCAGTGAGATTGATTTGCCAGTATAACAATGTCCAATTAAAATGAGAACGCCTTTATTATTGCTTTATTGGAATGGTAGCACCTGAAAACTAGAGAACACAAATCCTACCCTCGTTAAAGGTGGTAGTCCATCAGGCGTGAAATGAGTACATCGTATATATCAGTCATATTTCCCTGTGGTGTGAATACATTTGTTTAGCAATTACATATTGATATTTTTTCATCTTAAAAGTGAGAAAATAATATTAGCATATAAGCACCTATCAGAATTTCCTATGCTATAGTAAAGTGTCATAATTTGACATCTACACTAAACACTAAAATAAAGCAGCGCAACACATGGAGAAAAAGGCACATTTTTTGTACGGCTTACTCTAAAGCATTATGCAATTTTTCCACATTTGGATTCCAAACTTGTATTCAAATGACTGTGGGTGTCTGAGCCGGTATTATTGCATGGAACAACATGCTTTTTATAGGCTGGTGTGAAATTGAACTTTGCTATCACTGCTGCTTTGAAACTGCGTCTAAATGAAGAGTTATATAAAACATGGCCTGGGGGGTGCGCTGCCATGACCCAGTTAAATCCTTGTGGTAGGTGAGCACCCTCTACTCCACCAGAGACTTCTCAAAACAGACAGCAATGGCAGAATACATTAATACAAATGAAGTACTCTCTGACCCAACTGACAAATCAATGGAAATAAAAATGTGCAGTAACAAATAAAAAACAGGCACTGCTTCATTTAACCTATTCCAAAACTGCTGCTGAAAGGCCTCAAGAGCTTAACTATATGTCAAACATGCATACCGATTGAATCACCACCCACTCCACTCTTTTTGTTCAATAGTTAGTGTGCAACTAATTACTCAGGGTGGAACTATATTCATGAGTGCTAAGTGCTTGACTAACATGAGCGTTTCAGCGCACACGCTCAGTCTTTATCTCCATGCGTAGGTGTCTGCATGTGTGGAATACACTCTTGTGCACAAAATTTGGACCTGGGCTTTTATAATTTCATCCAGTGCACATGCTGAACATAATCATTCTTTCTTTTTCATTTTACATATTAATATTTGCAGTGATCTTCAGGCGATTAAAAAAAAATACAAAGTGTTATATGGAAGACAATTTTTCTACATAATACAACGTTTGACCAACTCCATCAACTGATGTTAGTCATTATTAATAACATTGATGGATGTTGTATTACTTTGTATAATTATGAATTTTGACAAATAATAATATAAGGTGCAAGGAATTAAAAGTACAATTTAGTCAAATGGGATCTGAGTGTATCTTTTTCATTTGTAATCTTGGGTTACTTTCTCTGCAGTGTTTTGCATGTTCTTACTTTTTTTGGCTATGTGAATTCTCTGGTTTCTCCGCCTTCTAAAATATTACCAAAATGAATGGCTATCTAAAATCACCCCTTAGTTTGACTGTGTATGTCTGTGTGTGTGTGTGCGTGTGTGTGTGCGTGTGTGTGTGTGTATGCGTGTGTGTGTGTGTGTGTGTGTGTGTGTGTGTGTGTGTGTGTGTGTGTGTGTGTGTGTGTGTGTGTGTGTGTGTGTGTGTGTGTGTTCACTGATGCACTGGCTTTTTACTGCGTCATGTTCCTACCTCATTCTCTGTTTCTGTTACATGCTACAGCATGATCCTGCCAAAGCATAAAAACAGCTACACACGAATTTTACCGATTTAAAAAGTGACCATGGCTGTGTTTAACATTTCTGTTACTCACATAACAACAGCAGTGGCCCGAAACGTGGTGATGCTTATATACTCTAGTACATTAGTAACTTTTAGATATGGCTTTTCTAACTTTAATTAACTAAATCTAATATTATTTGTGTAGGGATTTTCAAAAGTGCACAGTGGCACAAAGCAGTTTTACAGAAATATATAAATTCTGGAACTAAATAAAAAATGTTAAATTATGAATTTATCCCAAATCTACAGTGGCAAGAAAAAATGCAATGTACCACAGGATGCGATTATACATTTGCTGAATTTCCAGGAGGAATATCCACAATCATTCGTGTGATAAAATATCTTATGTGCCACTTTAGTGAATGATTTTCAGAGGACAGAACCTCCAAACAAAAGTAGGGCATCAGGATGGATCAGGGAGGTCTGGAGAGCAAAAGAAGTCAGAATCACTGTTACCTCAGTGAGACAGGAAGAGAGTGAGAAAAGGTGAAAAAAAAGCCAACCCTCCAGTACAAATTTACCTAAAAAACCCATATTTTCAGCTTAGACTTACAGTACAAACACACACTAACACGTTCTGAACAGTAATTGAAAGGCTGTTGGAAACTGTGAGGCTATATAAGGCACTTCAGATTCTTTCTCACTGAAAACACCGTTAGAAATATTTTATAATAATAATTATTATTTTTACATCATCCATGGGGCACAACTCAACTAGTACAGAGAGATCATCATAAACATGAGCACATCTCTCTCTCTCTCTCTCTCTCTCTCTCTCTCTCTCTCTCTCTCTCACTAACATGCACACACACATGCTGAACAAACAAACAAACAAACAAACAGAAAAATCATTATATTTTAACAAAATCTATTTTATTTGTATGAGCAATTTTTTTTATTATTATTTATTTTTTTTTTACCAAAAATGTAGTAGACTAAAGTACACAAGTTTTCAAAAATTTGGCACCCACAAGTATAGTGTATACATGAGATGATGCAAGAAGCAGAAATAGAGTTGAACGAAAAGGCAAAGAACTAGCAAATAAATTTGATGTTAAACAAAAATGTGTCACAAAAGTGAATAAATAAAGATCAGGATTGTTGGTGCAGGAAAACATCTGTCTCTGACTGTTGGAATGCTGACAGGAGTATCAGATGATGCATTATGTAAAGTCTTTGAGAAGTGGTTGTCTCTTGTCCCTATGGATCACGGCACTGCTGATGGCAATACAGCCCGTTCGGGTTTGCTGTCCAGTGCTCGACTTCCCTGGAGGCTTCAGATGGAACTTAAGGGAAATAAGAGGCCTGTTGGCTCTGTGTGCCAAGACCAGTGCCAGACTGATTTCATGGCTGGTTTCACACACAGCAGTGATGCGTGTTCCCTGATGCTTTGCTTTGATCCAGCAGGGGGCACTCTGAGTCCTAAAATATGTTCACATTTTTCACACAGGAAATATGGTGTAAGGAAAAAAAAATCATATTTATATGTATTTAAATGCATGTGCCTAAAAGTGAGGAAACGGCATATAAGAAGGAAACAACAATGAAATGCAGGATGAGTTTTTTTTGTGTGAGTCCTCTTCAAAATATTTAAGAAGTGAGATGAAATGTCCTGAGAGAGTGGGGCTAAACTGACTCCTGTCTGCATATGCAAATCTATAGAGACATTGTGCCATTTAGTGTATCAGGTTAATGAGCTGGTAGAAAACCTTGCACAACTTGGAAGAGGCAGCAGTGAACCATTAAGAAAAATTGGATGGATTAGTCCAATTACCTACACTGGCAATCCCACCACGCACGTCTTCTTCTTATCAATCTTTCAGAATCCCCCCCCCCCCCCCCACACACACACTCCCCCCATATGCTCCTGGCACTTGAAGCCCTTCTCTTATAACTCTTGTTCAAACCTGGACCCTTCTCTCTGTTTACTTTTAGTCAGTGAAAGACAGGGGTGGGATCCTTGATTCATTTTACTTCATTACTACTGTATGCTTAAGATTTATTTTGGTGTACTTATATGTAACTTGACTATTGTTGAAACTGATTAATGACTATTTAAATATTTGAGAAATTTTCATTTCCATTTAAACTTTTTAGATTTGTTTCCAGTACTGTAGAGAGAGAGGTTGCTTCTGTGGTGAGTAAGAGGATGGGTTCCTTATTTGTGGAGAAGGGATTTCTTGCAAATTTCCCCCGAAATTCTAGTGTTATATTACTTACTGTTCTCTTCAACCAATGACAGTATACTATACCTAAAAAGAATGGGGTCAGCTTGATATCAAGGCATTTTATCATCTATTACATTATTATTTTGTGTTAATATGAATCCTAATATTTCATTAATAATTGGAACAACAGCTCAATCAGAATAAAAATGGAACCGTCTGACCAGATCCAGTCAGATTAAAAGAAATTTTAAATGTAAAATTGTAAACCTTTAATAATCCATACAATAAGAAAATATTAGCCATGAAACAATCAAAATAATTTTTCTTTTGCTGTAATAAATATATTATTTCTGTCCATTGTTGCACCACATGGGAGCAACCTCAGGGGACATGACTGGCTTTTTCCTCGTGGTCCTGCTCAGGTAAGTCACCAGTTTTTAGCTTCAGACACACACTACTGGCTCCTGTTCTTTGGCAGAGCAAGTGGCACACGAGGGGACATGTAAATACACATATTGGCTCAGGGTCCATCTAAGCATTTAAATTCCAGATTAATTATAATAGGATTGAAGAAATCTTGTCTATGTGACCAAAACTACCAGTAAGGAGTAAGCTACCAAGAATCAATTTAATTCATTATTTGCTTTGACCTTCTCATGCACCACAATTTTGTTAGTGCTATAGCTTTTCATGTTTATCTGAAAATGGATAAAGCCACTGGATTAGAATGTTGAGAAGCACCCTTTGCCCTACCTTAGTAAAATTATTTCAGTATGTTGGCATAGGCAAAGACTCATATAAATAAGGTATATAACACACACACACACACACACACACACACACACACACACACACACACACACACACACACACACACACACACACATTACAGCCAGTTTATACTGGCTATGTATAAATCTACATTCAATTAAGCCTGGTGTGGGTGCTAATTTACACATGAATACACAACATTAACTAATTTTAATTAATTACAACATTTACTTACAAATGCTTAAATACATTTGAAGACATTTAAAGGGAGAAACTTTCTTTTTCTGCTTTTTCTTTATTATGAATTTTGACACATTATCTATTCTTTCAGTTACATTTAATATTTCATTATTTAGTTTCTATCCCTGGAGTAATATTGCAGTGTTCTACAGTTAAATGTCATTTATAAATAAATGCCAAATGCCACCCAATGTCAATTAATGTCAAGTTTTAAAATATTTTTGAATGCATGCCAAAACAGCAGATAGTTAAATATGCTTGAGTTCCAGTCTACAGAGAGAATTTAACTTTACCATCAGTTCCTTGATTGGCTTTACTTAAATTTAAATTTCAGAAAGCACCCTAAATGACTTAATATTTCATCTTGACTTTCCAAACTTCTGAGTGAGTCATGATAATCAGTACAGCAGGGACATTTAGATATTTGAAGTGTTTACACAGCCTAAACTTCCATCTCTATCTTTCAGGAGATACTCATCTCCTCAGTTCGCCCAAAGACGTTAGTGATAATCTCTGTCTCAAATATCGCCAAAGACCACAAAGGCATTTTGATCTCCCTTATTCAGTGTGTCTGGTTGACTTGCAATGAAATTCAGCTCTGATGGTTTATGCAGTTCCTGAGCCTCTGATTTCTAAATGATTACGGGACATATTAGAAGAACATATTGTAATTTTGTGTAGAATAAGAAAACTGGAATAGATAAGGATGTTTTTTTTTTTCTGCACAATGATATATAGCTTATATAGTCTCTTTTTATGTTAATAAAATTATATATATATACAAGGGAAAAGAGAATATAAGCAAAAAAAATATGAGTTTCTTAATGTGCTTTCTTAAGCTTGCTCACAGTAAAGCTGGATTATTTATTGATTTATTAATTGATTGATTATTTGATTGATTGATTGATTGCCAGTAGACAGTTTCTCAGTACAGTAACATAACAAATCTTTACAATGCACAAAAAATAAACACAACAACAAAAGCTACTGATGATAAGAAGACCTCCAGCTTAAAGCTTCTGATATATTACTGTTCATTTAATATGGATAAAGAAACTCTGTGACAAAGGCAGATTTACATTTCAAACAAGTGGATATGATTTCCAGTGTGTACACATAATTTACTTGAACACATATTGTATCTTCTAATATGATAAACAACAAGGATATGTGACTGAAGCTCTGCATGGAGGGCATAGAGGTGCAGCAGTTCATGTTGCATTACAGCTCTAGAGAATCCAGTTTGATCCAAGTCTTGAAGTACTGCTTGTTTAGTGTTTTACATGTTTTCCTTGTTTGCTTGGGCTTCCATGGGGTTTTTCAGTTGCTTATCACCTCCGCAAAATGCCTGTAGAATTACAAAAAAAAAAAAAAAAAAAAAAAAACTGTTCCCAGGTGTGAATGTGTGTGCATAGTGACCTTCAATGTACTGGTGTCCCATTCAGGTTGCATTTCTGTCTCATCCCCAGTGTTCCCAAGGTCGGTTTCAGATGTACTGTGACATATAATAATATAGTGAAAATGTAGTTAAAGAGTATAATGAACATGAACATGGAACATGAAAGGGAGCGTGGAAATAAAAGATCTTGATCTCCCCTGACAGTCTGCACAGTTTGTGAGTGTGTCCAGAAAATAATCAGAGCTTACTGTATATAGCTATACTATAGATCTATAAAAGCATTGTTAACTGATATAGCATTTTGAATGTGATATTTGTCCCCTAATTGACCACTTCCCCTATATACACCTTCACCCTGCACCCTCTTTGACTCCTGCAATATATAGTTCTTGCCAGCATACGCAAGCTCATAACTTATAAATGGAGATCTTAGCTGAGAGTGGACAGCAGTGCATTTTGTCTTGCCTGTGACAACGTTAACGTTCACACACATACACAGCCGATAACTCTTTTCTTCTGAGAGAATTGACTGTTAATCCTGCTGTGTATCCTTCTTAATATTCCTGAATACTGCCAGCCTTATTGACAAACTGCTACATTAGATGACTTGAACATGTATTAATAATGGAAATAATTAGCTAATAGCCTTTGCTTCAGCAAGGGATTTGTAGGATTTGTGTGAATAAGAATTAATCCCAGACACTCGCTGATACCTGCTCTTGCTCCTCCCTGGAGTATAACTAAATCAGGAATGACAGCTGCATTCTCTGAAGAGGGGAACTGGTGAAACAAAACCATGTACCAGCAGAGACATTTTACACACCAGAGCACATGACAAAGATCATCATTTAACACTCAGTAGTATAATGCTTATTAAGGTCTTTTTGTGACAGGATGAGTTACACTCATGTCACATTACACTGAGTCTGGCTGAACACAATCATGACACAGCCTTCAGTCTCAATCTGTCTAAACTGCTTGTTAGCAATGCTATTAGTAAGCTAGTCCAGGACAGATTCAGGTTGTAATTCCATGTCAAGCTGACATAAAGACACTATGGCATTAAATTCATGTCATTTTAAATTCATTTTTCAGGTTGGGTTGAGCAGTTTTGATTTCTAGGGAGTCAGCCATAAGTCACTGTGATCTGCATTGACATTATCAAAAACGTGGCAAGGCCAGGATACCTCTTTTAATTTAAACAGCACCAGAAGTCTAGAGTTGACAGATTTCCCTGACATGATATTTTAAAATGTAATGAAATCGGATTTATTCTGACAGATTTTCTGCAAATGATCTGGACACTTTTGAACCCATTATGTTGAGTACAAAACAGTAATTTCCCCTCAACATTCCTGACTATCCTATTTATTTCTTGCTGCTCCATTAAGAACATCACCCCCTTTCATGTGATTCCACCCCTCTACAGACAAAAAAAAAAAGCCCTTACATAAAAGACAGAACCCGGGTGCCATGACAACAGGAAGAATCAAAATCCAATTATACGATACTTCCTCCCACTTCATCGTTGCGTTGAAGAACTTCCTCTACTCACACACTTCCTGCAACATCAAAAGAATTTTGACACATTTAAGTCAATCATTCTTACACTTGCATACTGTCTTATAAAATCACATTCATGTTCTAAAATGGAGCAAATTGCCAGGTTTGCGATGAACTGCAGAAACTGAGCCGAAGCTATTGGGGGAACTCCACAAACCTCATGGCACTATAATGCACCATTGGTCACAGCTTGATGCCACACTGCTGCACATCATTCTGCCTGCTGTATGATAAAATGCCTTCCAAAATGATCATATTATGCTGTAAAAAAAAAAAAAAAAAAAAAAAGTAGAAAAACATGTGGCATCCTTATGAACATCATCAATTCCCTGCATCAATAGTGTATAAAAAGAAAAATACTATTCAACACTGACACATATTTGAGTCTCATGTTTATTTCACATTTCAAGAACTGCTGAAAAGCTCAGCTGGCATGTCTATATGGCAATACTCTTTGTTTCAGTCGATGCAGCTGCTCTGGTCCATGCTTGCTTCTCTGTTTCTAGAGCATGGAGAAGACAGGGCTGTCATCCATCAACACCCTCTATCCTCCCTCTCACCCGTTGGTGTGGAGCCGTGGCAAATTCAGGGGAGGGAGGACAGGAACCCTGTTTTGGAGGAGGAGCAGCATGAATATGTCAGCCCCAAGAGAAGTGGTCCATACAGGGGGTGCATGGTGATTCTTTCCTGCTGTGCTCAGTGGCTGTGTCTTAATGTGAGCGTGAGCAGCATGGGACTGTCAGACATCCTCCCACCCACATACAGCCAGGGTAACTGTATAAAGACTCTCAGGGTAACCCAATTACAACTATTTAAATGATTCCTTCCATGGTTTATCCAACTGTATCACACAGAAATTGTATGCATTACAATGAGAGATCAATTTCATCTAATTTCATACAAATAAGGTCATGAGAAAAGATTCCCTCCTTTTATCTGAACCCTTTTACAGTTTCAGCTTGCATGTGCAAATTTGAAAGCATGATACACCATTACAGTAGGTGTCAAAGCTTGTGTCTACTGATGATGGCTTTTAAAATACCAGATTAAAAATGTGAGTTAATAAACATAAAAAAAAAAATAATAAATGTACAGAAAATAGGAGCTATGATGAACTTAGTAGCATAAAAATACAAAAAACATATACTAATATAATAATGTATTAATGGGAATTAACATGTGTAAAAGAAAACATCTAATGTGATTGTAGTGTATTGCCAACATATTGCTTCTTGAATAAATCTGATACATATTCAGAAACATATAAAATAGATTCTTAATATTCTATTATTTTGCATTGTTTTATATCACCACAGGCAGTAAATTAAGACCATGATCTCATAAACTATGTGTGGGGGATATAGGGATATAGGTTATTTTATCCCTCTTCCATTTTGCTATTTTGCCAAATTAATAAATCATTGTCAAAACTTTGGCTAATGCCCATAATTTACAGGGTAAGCTAACTGAGCACTAATCTCCTAAATTCCCAAATCACATTAAGTCCATTTATAATATTATAAACATAATTCATTGTATTCATTTTTAATATATTATAT
The DNA here is from genome assembly GCA_011419295.1 of Clarias macrocephalus. Lineage (NCBI taxonomy): Eukaryota > Metazoa > Chordata > Actinopteri > Siluriformes > Clariidae > Clarias > Clarias macrocephalus. The sequence goes on along the minus strand of JAAGKR010000462.1, from coordinate 23,162 downwards.
TTAAAATAGAAGAAAAAGAAGAAGAGATGATGATGACAAAGAAGATTATGATGTAAAATTCCATGTTTGACACAAGTAAGGTCTAAGATTAAGACTGATTAAGATGATTCTTTTATTCTTTTAGTGTTTTCGGCAGACATTTTTTGGATTTTAAAGGAACAATTTTTATCAGTTTTTGTGTATATTTACAGCCCAAAGCAGATATCATGTCCGAAAGTTTAGAATTTCACATAACAAGGACACATCTCTGTTTTACTCAAACTTCACCCTACATGTGTAATTTCAGAAAGTACATAACTACATGTAACTACACAAAGTATATGTAGATGTTTAAGGTCTGGATATAAATGTGAATTGTGGATTAGAGTCCTGCTATTATTAAGGACAGCCTCAGTCACAGCAGCAGTTAAAAAAAAAAGTACATATCTACATTATCCAGGTAAGACTAAAGCAAAGAATTCTCAAACTGTTTAAACAAGTGCTGTCATGGCCCCCAGCTGTCCTCAGTATCGTTACTATTCAACCAAGAATTGTTAAAAAAAAAAATTGTCTTGGTCAAGCCTTACCTTAATAAAATAGAAAATATATAAAATATATTGCATTTATTGGACATCAATCAATCATTCACCTATTTTAAGTAATTATGTTACTATTATTTAACAAAAAATATTAATATTAATATTTGTATCTGGGAATGTATTTTACCAAGTCGTTGTTGGATCCAACTAACTTTAAAAGAAACTAACTTTAGAAGATAAAAAAAAAAGAAAGAAAAAACGACTTTTTAAACAGTACAATTCACTTGTGTGCTTAAATTATTCTTCACTATATCTACAAAAGTAATACTTTAAAATTGCATGGTTAAAAAAAGGAAGTGTAGGAAACAAACAAAAAAAATTATTCAAGATAAATTACAAAACACAACTACTTAGTTGAAAAAACTACAAAAAGCCATTGTACTCACAGAATCATCCCCTCATGTGTAATTACTGACAATACGAGAACTTAGTTGTGGTTGGTCTCTATTAAAAGTGTGGAGTATATGAAGAGCATACTCAATGGGCTGCAGATGTACTTGTAGCCTACAGGATTTTTTTTGTCTTCTATGCCTCCCACTCATGACCACCCACTTCTTAACACCAGACATGAAAAAATGCACCAGCAGCCAGTTGATAGGAGGCATACAGTGCTTATATGGGTTGCCATTGAAAAGGTAACACACAATAAACCAATTTCCAGTAATTACCTAATAATAATTACATATATTCCAAAAACAGCAATACACTGTATATATCGAAATGTTTTGTAGTTCTTGTTGTCATTAAAGTTACTGAAAAGGTATTTGAGTTAAGAATAAATGTCTTTTGGGATTTATTTTAGGACTTTTTTTTTATATTATAGAATAGTTTTTTTGATGATCTCTTTGAAAGGAGCCTATGACACATGGCTTACATAATTTTTTAATTAGCATACGATGACAACATCTAGATTTATAAAATCTGTGGCTCTCATTTCTGTCATTCATATTTGTCCAGCCCACAACCTCATCACATGATCTCCTGTTGCCACCTAAATTTGCTTTTGCTATTTAAATAAATAAATAAATAAATAATAAAAAGACTGTTTCTGTGAGAAGTGTGTGGATCAGTTTAGTCCAGTTAAGTCCATTAATGTTACCATTTAATGTAAACATTAGAACACACCTTTAAAGAAGCAATTTAACTGCACATTATTGTGGAGGATGCAGTGCTTGGGAAAGAATCTCAAGAGCTCTTACATGGCTGAACATCCCTGAAATAAAATATAAACCAGAGGTGTCATTTTTATTCACAATGTAACATCATTCACACTTCCATGTCAACCCACTAGAGCAACCAACACCATTTAGTGAAGAAAATATGTGGAACTACAATAAATATAAACACCACACAGAATAAATTATTTAAAAAACAGTAAAAAATAAAAAGTCTGTGCAAATTTGCTACCCCATGTCTCCGCCCACATCATTACTCCTGTAGTTCATTAGATTATGAAAACCTTTAAACAGTTGTATCTGTTGTGTAGAAAATATTCACATAACTGATTTCATTAAAATTTACTGTGTTCGATTTTTTTTTTTATCCATATCTTTTTAGCTTCAGTCTATGATGCTGGTGAACACTTACCCAGAATAACAATAATAAATTGTGAAACAAATCAAAAGATGCAGTGGAAGGCACAGTTGATAAAATCCTCTGACAATTGAATGATAAATTTGTAGGCCCATGCCTTGTTGTACTGAGGGTTGCCTGGAGGTTATTGCTGTGTAGTTTATCCACTCTTGCCAATTTATCACCCGGGCATGCTAGCGGTCATATTTAAAGAGAGAGAGTGAGTGAGAGAGAGAGAGAGAGAGAGAGAGAGAGAGAGAGAGAATTTTGCTGAGGCAAGAGATACATTTATGTAAGTACTAGACTCATATTTTACACACCACTAATAATTTTCAGAAAAAAATATTCACATAGTATAAAATAATTTATAGTGACAATAAATTCATTCTGAATATCTGTGTCTTCCTCTATGAAATGAAATACACTGTGCATTTGTTGTGTTGGAAAAGATTATTGTTTGGGTTTGCATAGTTCAGTACTTTTATTGAGTAGTCTCATGAAATCTTTGCAACTTTAACTATCAACATGCCTAATTTGTGATTTGATAAGGTTCCTGACTTTTAATGAAGTTGGTTTCATTGAAAGAAAAATGTTTACAAAATGAGATAGAAGAGATAGTAAAAGATCACCTATATTTATGTTTGGTAGAAAGACGTATGCTTTGCTTGATGTTGAAGAAATTCATAATCAAATGCTTTGCTTGTTTAAATGTATAGGAGGCAACTTTAATACTAATACTCATACTTCCACTATGCTAGACTCCACTCAGCACTGAGATGACTGTCCTGCTTAATGGCTAGTGTAAAAAGAACCCAGCTAAATAGCAAATTCCACTACATGACTACATTTACAGGCATCTGGATTTGTAAATATTGAAATAAAAATAACAAGTGAGCTCCGTAGTCCACAGACAAATTTGGGATACAGTTTTGCTTAGTAGTGTCACAAAACTGACTTTGACACTCAAGCTTTCCTATCATATACAGGACACATGCTGTCTGACCATACTTCCAAAATTGAATGAAACACTGCCGAGTGTCTTAATGTTGCTGGACATCCATGGGATGGGCATTAAAATAACTCACCAGTCATGGATTGATTCAGCTTCAATAGTCACAGCTGCAGCCTAGCAGTCAAGCAGAAATAATGCCAAATCATGTCCTTTTGGAGATTTCTCTTCTCTCTCAATCCATCTGCTTAAAGTGGTGCTGATAAAAAGTCTTGATCTAATCAAATTTTGTGGCTTCCTTTTTTGCTTTCTTTGCTTACTGTTGTGGCTCATTTTGATCTGAGACTATATATAAGGAGTGTTCAAGACAAATTTGGACTTGTGATGAAATTTCTCATGTAGTGAAAACGATTGATATATTTATAGAAGATGCCAAACACAATATGGAGATGAGATTTTTAGCTTTAAGAAAACATTTGAATGTTTGAGTTTCAGATGTGACGCAGGCAGTCTGGCCATGGCTCCAGCATACTGAGAAAACCTTCTATCTTGATAGTATCCAAGCACTAGTTACAGTAAATACAGGGATAAGTGAATTAATGTAGCAGGGGATTAAACAGAGAAATGAATGTAGATTTTACTCTCATAGGTGTGTTTACATATATGTAGTTACCAGAAATGGAAACACCAATGGTCAAGAGTTAAACTTTTAGTAGCTAAAATATTTTTAATAATTACACAATTAGTAAATAATTTCTTTAGTAAATTGAACACTTACTTTAGGACTTACTAGGAAAGAATGACAATAAGTGCTAAAGGCTCATTTTCAACCCAGTTTTATTTATTATAGGCTTAGAAATACAGTTTGGATTTCCACCTGAAGTCTGTGACTATGAGTTAATGAATGTTTCAGTATCATAACTGTGAGGGGATTCAGCACACTAATGTATGAAGTCATCAAGCACATTTAAAAAAGCTCATCTATAATTGTAATCTGCAAACACTTCTCCTTGTTGACTGAAAGACTGACCTCTTTGCCCAAGGCAAAAGTAATCAGATTAAGAACCCAATGCAGCGTCAGCTTGCAGAACTCCAAGCTAATCAAAGGCACTACACTTCCAGGCCTGACCGGCTTTTCTCATATCTTCCAGCCCTTAAACAGCTTCTACAATAGTCCACATGATGTGGATGACTCACCTTCCCAACAACCACTCCTACTGTAACTCTGCTAATGCAAGCTCAAGGAGGTTATTCTCAATAATGGACTGACAATTTTTCAGAGCTTTTCTAATAAAGCTATGCTGTACATTGAACAGAAACAAATCCATTCACAGCAGCAATCACACACACGCACGCATGAACGCACGCACGCGCACGCACACACACACACACGATTAAGATATTTAATTTATTTCTTTTGTTTTGTAGTTTATAGTTTTGCCTTTTTATTTTAGTAACTATGTTGAAATACTTCAGTGGCCTTGTATATACTGTAAGATTGTTTTTACTGCTTAAATGATCCTTGTGCATTTAATACTATTTCAATAGCAGCATCTCAACCCAAGTTTGAAAAGATGTAAATTGGTTATATAGAATTTGCTAATAAATTGTATCCAAATAATGATAATACATTGTCGTCTGTGACCAGTATCACTGAACACTGATGTAAATTTGACTAGAGAGAAACTGAGACTGTGGCAGTGTTATTGATTTGGTCTCAGCCGTACAAATTTGTCTCAGTTTCCATGATGGGTAAGAGTGGAAGCTGTTCCATTGCTCCAACATCATGCTAACAGAAGGACAGAAATCTTCCTAATTTGCCATGCCAGAGGTTCTTTCACCCAGAGTGAGAGTGCCAGCAGTGCTGATGGAGGAGGCATTAATTAGGCTCAGCAATGGGTACATTGGGACAGAGGCCTGTATTTCAGTTGCAGCCACATGTCGGTCTCTCCTGTGCCCCTGGGAACCAGGGATGGATGAATATTAACCTTCACCATATGCCATAATAGCTATGCTATTACAAAAAAAACGTTGTATGGGCATGAGGTATGATTTGACCTTTTCAATAAGGGATTCATTTCAGCAACTACAAAGTTCTTAACCCCTTGCTCAGCATAATATATTTAGCAATACATGTAGACAGTGTCTATTTATACAGTGTTAAGACAGTCATGATTCTAAACAATTGTAGTAACTTCCATTGCAGGTCTGACTTCGAAAATAAACACACATTCTTAAAAGGACTGTTGTGGCTGACCTTCTAAATTTGATCTCAATGCACCTGTGTCCCCAAGACATTAAAGTCCTTGTGTGCAAGAATGTATATGAAAAATTGAATTGATAGTTCTGCATTGATCAGTTCCACAATATATTACATCATATATCTGACATTCTGAAATGAATTAAAAAATCTTAACTTACAGCAAGTTTGCACATATTTATGCAAGCTGAAGAGAAAGAGAATAACATTACTTATTCATGTCAAGGGACTTCTCTGAATAAACCAGGCATTGGGGAAGATACATATCTCAAAGCTGTATAAACACTGTTTTAACATTACGATTCTCGTTAGAATTATTGCAATATTACAATATTATATTTACAGTTCATCTACAACTAGAAAAAAGGAGTAGTTCCATTTTCAACTAATAGTGCTGAGGCTTATCAAATGCTCAATGATAACATTAAATCTTTATTGTGAAAGTAGCTGGCCTTTTGATTTAATAATAATTAAAATCATTGTACAAGCTATGCTGTAGCTATGTCTTGTAGTCAGCCTATCCTCACTTCTACAATTTAATGATAAAAATTATATTAGTTATGTATATATTATACATAAAAATATTACATATTAATATACATAATATATTAATATATTAGTTTACACCTTTTCTCATTTCATGTGTAAATGTATGAAAAAATATGAGGACTGGTAAAAAACACCTTACAGAAGCATGTAAAAAACCTATGCAGATGAAACTTAAGAAAGACAATAAATGACAGAATGATGTTTAAGGTGTGTATTTTCATGGTAAGCAGCTTGTCCAAAGTGCTACCTCAACTTGTAGGGTATTTGTACTTTCTTTTTTGACTTGCCATCCTTCATTTCTCACCCAGCTGTCAGGAGAATCTCAGCAAACCTTCACAGTGCAGGCTGACTTTGCCTTGTAAATGTAACATCTTTCAGCAAGACTGTAGAGAGTTGTTGTATACAAAAATAGACACTGCATTCTTTATCTCTATTTTTCTTCAGTGCAGCAACAAAAGCTTTGAAAATAAAAACCACAAGCTTCACCTTGAACTTTATTCCATATTTTGAAAATTGGAAGGTTGCTCTTTTTAATGCTCTTTTGGCAGGAATGCATCTTAAGTTACCTTGTTAATGACATTTAGAAGATGAACACAGAATAAGGAGTTGTTTAAATTTTCCACAAAATATACAATCAAACAAAGAAAATGCAGGCCTGGTTTGCAGCATATGACTTATTGATTTTACGATTACAAGGCCTAAATCGTTTAATTGCGTTCAAATTCATGGCTTGTAGCTGTATATCTGAAAAAATCAACTCCCTCTTGATTGTAGGAATGAAAGTTTATACCCAGCCTACAGAATTCATCTGACTGGAAAATGAAAAGTTTAGCTAGATCAATGCCTAATGACTAGGGTAAAAGAATACAGTGCTGCTAGACTGTGCATGCCAAACTGGGATCAATAGAGTACTGCATTTTAGATCGCAATAGGGGAGGTGGGAGATGGATCAATAACAAACAAATTTTCAGCAACCCAAAAAGCTTGGACTGTATAATTAGGTCACTCACATTGAAAAAGTCTCAGTGGGAAGTCCATAGCAATCAGTTCCATTTGTGCTGTGGCAAATGAACAAAAACTGCTTTGACATATTTAACATATTTACCAGTTTTAATGATAGAATAATCTCTATAAGGCGGACATCAGTCTTATTAATGTTTTTCACCATAATTACTTACATGATCTCAAAAAATGTTTGCCACTGCCGTTATCCCATGGAGGAGGGAACTGACTTGGTGAGTGGCAATAGCCCATTAAAGGCTGCTGAAGGCTTGATGGTGGAGAGAGATTTGCGTGGGTGCGAGTTGTATTTAATGAGGAGTGTAGTCACAGTTAAGGCAGCACAAACTGCAGGAGAGAATTTCCCAGCTGCACACATGCCTGCCAGTGACGATCACACAATGAGTTCGACTTCCTTAACAACATTGAACTAACCAAAGTGTTCCTTCTTTTCTAAGTGTCTCCCTTAAGAGATGAAAGTTGAGCGGATGATACTCAATTTAACAAAAAGAATAACAGTGACATCTTCCATTGATATGACTGTCTTGGTGGTTCAACACCACTACTAAATTTCAGGAATGTTAAAAAAAAATCCCATGTGATGAAAGGCAAGTGGTTCATCTTTCTGTTAGGCTTACCTTTAATGGGGCCCAAACTTCTTCATTCAATTTATACACTACACTACACAGCCAATAAAAGTTTCTGCTTGGATTTAGAATTAACAGCCTTTGATTGGATAGTTATTGCAATGATTAAAGTGCTTCAGGTAGCCAGTGCAAAAAGCAATGTACCCAACATGCATAGTTTCCACTGTACAAGCCTTTGGAGGCAATGATATGATATACAGTAGGATTGTTTGAGTTGGTTTGACCTAGGCTCAGTACTGCTATATGCAAATAAAATAAATTCAGCTGATATATAAAACCTGAAGATTACAGGGGATAACAATTAAATGAAAAGGGAATCTTGGATTGACTGAGTGGAAGTGTAAACTGTATAAAGGGCTTTAAGGAAACAATGTAACAATTTAAAATTATTATTTCAGGAAAGTAGGCGGCACGGTGGTGTAGTGGTTAGCACTGTCCCCTTGCACCCCCAGGGTCTGGGTTCAATCCCCGGCCAGGCTCGATTCCCGTCTCTGTGTGCATGGAGTTTGCATGTTCTCCCCGTGCTTGGTGGGTTTCCTCCCACAGTCCAAAGACATGTAGGTTAGGCTAATTGGCGTTCCCAAATTGCCCATAGTGTGGGAATGAGTCAGTGTATGTGTGTGTGTCTGTGCCCTGCGATGGATTGGCACCCTGTCCAGGGTGTACCCTGCCATGTGCCCTAAGTCTCCTGGGATAGGCTCCAGGCCCCCGTGACCCTGAATACAGGATTAAGCAGTATAGATGATGAGTGAGTGAGAGTGAGTATTTCAGGAAAATTTTCACTATCAGTTAACTCATAAAAACATTAGCAGTGAATGATTAATAATTGTGGGTTTCAATTTCATTTTATGGGGTAGAATCAATTGTTTTCATCCTTGTAATTGTTGGGCTGTTTTTTTTTTTTATTTTTTATTTTTTTTAAATGGTTAATGAAAACCATTATTGGAATTAACAGTCTAAAAACAGTATATTGTTTTAATTACACAAAATGAACTTTAACAAAATTATCTTTGTAAAATATGATCAAATCATGATTATCAAAAGTCCTGCTTATACCAAAATTACAAAAAAAAATAAAAAATCCATATTATCAGTTCCCACTAGAGCAAAGCATATACTGTTATATGTGAGTAATAACTATTGCAATATGTTTATCATTATCCAAATTTGGAAAAAACAGTGGTTGACCATGATGAGTATGGCCTTCTTTAAAATATTTGCACCATTTCTTTAAAATGTCTGTGTGCCAAAATGACAGAAATCCGAATATATATATATATATATATACAGTATAGAGAGAGAGAGAGAGAGAGAGAGAGAGAGAGAGAGACATATAATTGTACAGCTATGTGTAAATGTTTGACCATTTTTCAATAACACAACAGTATTTCATTATTTTGGATGATTACTTAGTGATACTGATGAGGACACCAAAGGAACTTTAGTGATATTGACCCATATGAGAGACAAAGCAAGTGCTGCGCCCCAGGGAATATGGAAACACTTTCAAAATTGTCTAGTGATGACTCCTCTCATGATTAATTTTAGTCAAAATATCTCTGCTGACCTTGACATCATCTTTGGTTTGTGCTGATGCCTGGTGAATTGGGATCTGAAAGAGCTGACTTGCCTCAGAGCAGATTCTATATTTCCTTTGAAACACGCTTGTTTTGTTGCTCTTTTGGGAACCTAATCAATCTACTTTTGAATTCCTGGGTAGCTAGTGAGTGTGTTGTTGGGTGCGGGATGGAAGGGGGTGGGCTGCTCTCTCTCTTTGCTCTAGAAAACCTGACAAATATGTGGATGCTGGCTAGATCATCACTCTTTTCAGAAACATAAACAAAATACATACTGTATGTACATTTTGACAGCAAAATGAGATAACTTTTATATATATATATATATATATATAAAAATCTTAGAGAAAACATTCTCACTGCCCACAGTTTTGTCACAATGAATAAATCAGCCTGCATTTGTGTTCGTGGTTATTTAAGTATGCAGTTAAATATCAATAATTGTTGATTGGATTTTAATAAAAATATTGCAAACTCATGCATTGAATATGATTTTGTAGTGAGTCAATGGCAACAAATTTAGCTCATGGAAAAAAAGGACTGAGTTTTGTTTCACACAAAACCTTATAATCTACAAAGGTTGTTGAAGGCCATGAGAAACAAAATAAAAAATTCAGTTTACAATGCATCACCAAGCTCCTCCTTTACCAGTTTCCCATTGGTAGATGATGACAGTACTCCATCAAAGTACCTTTTGCGACAACCAACAGCTACCCATACACAGAATATGTTTGTCATGTCTCTTTCATGCAGCGTTTGCACAACTTGACATTATTATGCCCAATTTTCGTGTTAAGGAAAGAGAGAAGTGTTGATTTAGAAGTGAAACATAGAACAATGTGTGCATTGTTAATTATTTATATTTCAGCATTTACTTGATGCAGCACCTACAACAGTCAAAGAAGTAGCTATTTCTACTAGTTTAGAATAATATGGAGTACATTATTAATACTGTGAAATAACACATATAGAATGATGCAGTGACCACGAAGTCTTAAAACAATGAAAGCTATTCATTTTTTTATATTTTAAACAATATTTCTAAAGATCCTTTGCACAGTCTCGGCAGCTTCTCAACCACCTTCATTAGCTTCTCAAACATCTTAGTAAATCACGGTCTGCATACTTATTAATTTATTCTTTTTTTCCACTGTTAACCTGCAGATCAAGGTGCCAATATACAGTACAGGGTGCAGGACACACACACACACACACACACACACACACACACACACACACACACACACACACACACACACACACACACACACACACACACACACAGTGTATGGGCAATTTGGGGATGTCAATTAACCTAATCTGCATGTCTTTGGACCCA
>JAAGKR010000462.1:0-12165 GCA_011419295.1 Clarias macrocephalus | reverse complement strand
TGTTTAACTGCAGATCTATGTGACACTATACAGTACAGTGTGCTGGACACACACACACACACACACACACACACACACACACACACACACACACACACACACACACACACACACACACACACAGTGTATGGGCAATTTGGGGATGTCAATTAACCTAATCTGCATGTCTTTGGACCCACCAAGTACAGGGAGAACACAGGAGCAGACCTAAGGCGCAAATCGAAACACAGTACTTACCACTACAATAGCATGCTGCCTACTGTCTGCCTCTTAAATGAAAGCTTATTGTGTGGACAAATATGCAATTTAAATTAAAATGAATTTATTTTCAGTAAAAATATTATATTAATCTCTATGAAATAAGTTTACACATGGCCGTTACTACTATTTACATTTGTCTTTGAAACAAATTTTACAGACAAGTCTTTAACAAAATGAGCTTAAGACAACAAAAATATTGTAGTGTGTTTAAAATATTAAGTTTGTTTATACTTATTACCAGAGGTGGTTGGTAATGAGTATATTTCTTTCTTTCCTGTACTTAAGCACATATTTAATGTATATGTACTTTACTTTAGTAGTTTTATTAGAGGGCAAAAGTTAGTTTTATTTTGCTTAAAATGACAGCAAATATATTTCTTTACATACATCTCTGCATGGGGTGCAGTATATGAAGTGAAAGTTTCGCCACCTACTGACTATTATAGGTAATCGTGTGACTTGCCTTTTCTTCAAGACTAATAATATTCCGGAATATTCAGGAAGCAGAGAGAGAGAGGGTTTTAGAGAGAGTTTTGCTAATAAATTTGATAGTACTCAAGTAAAAGTTGAAGTCTACTTGAATAAAAGTACGAAAGTACTTACCTTCAAATATGAAAGTGAGTACTTGGAGGACTTTTAAAGTAGTAAGGAGTAAAAGAAGTAAATGGAGGACTTCTACTGTACTTTTACTTGGGTACTATTTGCCCTAGAGAATCTCTACTTTTTCTCAAGTACAGGTTTTATACCCTTTGGCCACCACTGCATATTACATACAAAGCATTTTCAACCAATAATTCAACTGTGTGATGTACATAAATAAGAAGCACACTTTAGATTCAGAATAGTTACATTACACTAATATGGATAATTTCCAGGTTCCACTAGGATTTAGCAAAACAGATTTCTCTTTTAAAATCTATATGATTCTCAGTCTTAACTATGCCAAGGTCTGTGCCAATAATTTCTAACTGGCATTGCTTGTCATAAAATCTGTAGATAAATAGCAAGTTGAGAGCATAACACATTCTCCATGTGTCTCTCAAGTTCAGTGTTGATGCCAGTAATCAATGTCAATATCAATGGTCAATTGACAGTTTACAGAAAATTAGAATGCTGGAATAAAAATCATAAATACAACGTGTAAGACAAATACAGTAGGTTCAATATGCAGCAATCCTTCACCAATACTGTCTCCATTGAGCAGGGTGATCATTCCCAGGCACAGGTAGCCTGAAGGAGGAGTGTATTCATGTTTGTTTTACTGAAGTGGGGACAGGAGGGCTTTGTTTATGGCCCATGTTCAGCAAAGTATTCTATTTTTAATACCATGCAATCACACACTGAAGAGGCTCTCTCTCTTAATCCTCAAGGATTACACCATGTATGACTAGCACCCAAGGCCAAACAGCTTGTCTAAGACAGACAGGAGAAACACACATCTTGCAGCCCGGAGGAGTAGCAGGGAAATTGTGGCAGACACATCACAGGATATTTTCACTGTTTCTTGAAACCAATTTCCAAAATCCCTGATGAATTAAAATGTAAGTGGGTGGTTCTGCATGAGTTATTTTTATAATAATATTTTTTATTATAACAAATAATTTCAATTCTAATAAGCATTTGTAAATTTAAAAAAATGTAATATAGAGAACTTGTGAAAGGCGCTAAAAACATCAGACCTGATTAATAAATCTTTGAGTAAAGTTGTGTTGTTTACATTGCTGTTCTCATGAGAGGAGTCAAAGACATAGCATAAATGCAAATGAAAACATTTATTTACAGAAGCATTAAATAAACAGGAATCAAACAGTGAACCAAATGGAACAAGACAGTGACATGAACAAAAGAGGATAAGAGAAATAGGGCTAAAAGGAAGCATCCCCATTCTAACAGGGCTAACACGGAGCATCTCAGTGGTAACAGAGCTAACAGGACAAGGAAACTCTGAAATAACACTTAACTTGGGTTGAGACTTGGTGTCGACCTTCCTGCTGAGTTGAGCAAGCTGGGTGGAGAGAGATGCTCCCTCATCCAGGAGGTCCTGCATCTTCTGCACCAGATGCCAGACTGGGAGCACAGCTTGGCAAATGTCCAGCTGGATGGCAAGCTCCTTTGCTTACTGCTGGATGGTGTACAGCCACCACTGTTGCTCTGTGAGGCCTGTCCTTTGTAACCATATGGTACAGAGCTTCTCTTAACCTTTAATATCATCACACCCTGAACCAATAGTCCTTCATTTTTTATTTATATGGGGAGGTTTCTTCATCCTGGGCAACTCTGGGGTGTATGCTGAAGTGCTTAAGCCTTATGATAAGGTGAGAGCCTCCCCAGGCTCCATTGCTTGCCCTGCTCTACCAGTCTCTTTTAAGGCTTATAAGATAAGAAATAAATAAATAATAAAATGATTATAAGGTTATACAGTAATTTTCAAATTAAACCGAGGTGTAGTGGTACAATACAAATGTTAATCCACATTATTGGATATGGATAGATTTCATGAATACCATTTTTTCTTTTTGTGTAACCATTCAGACAACCCCCTTTGTGGACAAAGTTCCAGAATAAGGCCTGTATTGTCCTGGAAGGACAATATTTGTGAAGAAAGGAGATGAATGGAGTGCTTGTGTACCATTGTGAAAGTAAACTTCCAAGCTGAAGTTAAGGGGTCCCACACAACCAAGTTGACTGTTTAGACTAAGGACACAATTAGCAACTAAACACTTTGTACGCTCTGCTCATTCACCCACATTAAAATAATTTGAGATATGAAGGATGTTCCTATCTAGACAAAATCACAAACACACATAATGATACATTCAGGGAGCTTATAAAAATAAGTGGCCAGGTGTCAAGTTTTTTTTTTTTTTTGTTGATTGGATGCTCATGGCTGTTGCCTAGCAACCAGTGTAGGGCGTGTTAGAAAATCCTGTGTAGACACCCACCATGCTTCAAGAACACATGTTGTGTAACACCCTGACTAATGAGGAACCAATGAGAGATTGAAATAAAGTCTGTACTGTTTTGAATCTCCTGATTGCTAAAAAAAAAAAGATATAAATTAATAAAAAATTATACGTAATATATATTTTTTATTATTAGATATTTTTTACAGTATATATATATCTATACAGGACCAATTATTTTAACAAGAGAAATTCAAGAAAGAAAATCCAAGAAACCTGTACCTAATTGGATAACGACACTGACCCACTGACTGGATCAAATAAATATAACAATTCCATATAATTTGTTTATCATATAGAATAATAGCAATTATAAAATTAGAGACTCTGATAGTCTAAAATTTGATCCACCTTGCATGCTAGAACAGTAAGAATATGTTCATTACTCATGCATTTTACTTTATGTGAAATTTGTTTTAAAGAAATGGTTAATTTCCTAACACTATTCATCAAAAATGCAAGTTTTTTTCTTTTCTAAACTTTTTTTTAAAGCAAGTTTCATCAGTTTATACAGTATGCATCCTGTGTTTCTCATGTTTGCGGCGGTGCATTTTGAATCTTGCAAATGCTTTTGCTGAATTTTCACCCTTTGTAGTTTTAAATGTGATGCATCTTTTTTCGTCTACTTTTTCAAGAGAGATCCCCTTTTCTCAATAGTCCTTCTAGACTCCACATAATATATAAAAATATCACCAGATGACATGGAATATATTCATGGTTTTCTTTTAATTCTCTGACCTTCAACTTTTATAACTGAGTGCCAGGGTTTCGTGGGGTTATGTTGCTTTGTATACATGTATACATGAAAAACTTGTAGTACTGGTTGAAGTTTTGGTCTTTTTTTGGATTGCAATATTGTTTGAGTATTTCAGGTCATGGCTGTCATTTTCCTATTTTAAAAAGGCAGAATAAAAATGTAAAAGACTAAACAAGATTATACTTTAAGCAGTTATAAGCAGTTTGCTAGCTGCACTCTCTTTAAGTATAGCTCCTGACAGTTTCTTATTTTCAGAGACACTCATTTTGTTGTAGGTCAAAGCCAATGATTTCCATTTAACAATATTCTTTCATTATTCATTTTTCTTCCCTTACAGCAATTGTACAGTACAGGGATCTTAGCTACATAATATAACTCAAATATGTGCTTCAGTAAAATGTACTCTGACACTCATTAGAGGTTTAAGCTCTACTCTAGTTGATGTGTGAAGTACAAAGGATACACATTTTTGTCAGGAGGAGATCAAGTTTTTTCCCCCAAACATAATTTTACATTTTGTGTAAAATCTATATCACAGTACTACCCCATATCAATGCCAGAACATATGAAACATTATATTTAGGCATTTGGCAGACACTATTATCCAGAGCAAATTACAAAAGTGCCTTGTTATTTCCATCATTGGATAGATTCTTACACTGGGTTACCAGGTTAATTATAAATGCCAACAGCAGCACTAAGCAATAATGAACCTTCCTGAAAGTTTCAGTAGAAGATACCTGTTATGGTAGACAGACTCAAACAGACAAAGATGGTGTGAAAACCTGAACGGTTTTTGTATGTGCTAGGTAAACTTAACTTGTCTGACAGGGTTGATCTGTGAGAGAATGGTGAAGGGGCCAATGAATCTGGGACTCAGCTTTGGGCAGGGCAGTCGAAGACAGATGTCGCGTGTGGAGAGCTAAACTTGTTGCCCAGGTCGGAAAGTTGGAGTATCTGCTCTCCTCACATCTCAGCTGTTGGTAAACTGAGTCCCAAACCCTCTCACTCTCCTGGAACTAGTGAGTCACCGAAGGTACTTTGGATGGTGTTCCATTCCACGGGAAGAGAGGTGGCTGGTAGCCGAGTATGCACTGAAAGGGGGTAAGCCCTATAGCAGGTTGGCGAATAGAGGTCTGCGCGTACTCAGCCCAGGCGATGAACTGGTTCCAGGAGTGCTGGTGGTCATGGCAGAAGGTACGAAGATATCTGTCTGGATCGTACGTTCTGTTTGTCCGTTGCATTGGGGATGGTACCCAGAAGATAGGCTTAATTGCTGTCCTCTGTCGGAGACAATGTCTTCGGGTATGCCTGGTTAAAGAGGATTTCGGCAGTGTCTTTAGCTGAGGGGAGTCCTCGTAAAGGAACTAGATGGCATGATTGGGTTTGATTGGCCCCGGGGTGCCCAGTGAGGTTTGTGTCTGATGAAGGAGTTCATCTCGCTGTGTCGTGGGAACAAAGACATGATCAGCGGGCATTCTGGCGGAGAGGGCTCTGTGATCATGGCTTGACGAATCTCTTCCTCTAATCACCACTGAGTCGGAGAGACAAATACAGGGCAAACGTTCTCAGGCACTTCTTGAGTCTCTTCCGATTCATGGAGATGGGATAGAGCGTCAGCTTTGGTGTTCTTTGTCCCGGGTCTATAGGAAATTGTGAAGTTGAATTGGTTAAAAAACAGCGCCCATCTGGCTTGTCAGGGAGTGAGGCGTTTGGCCTCCCGCAGATATTCCAGATTTTTGGTGATCGGTTAGAACTAGAGTAGAGCCACCTCCAACCAATGTCTCCATTCCTCTAGTGCGAGTTTGATCACTAGGAGTTCTGTGTTTCCTATGTCATAGTTTCGTTTGGCTGGCATCATTTTCTGGGAGAAGAAAGCACAAGGAAGGTCCCCTGCTGCTGTGAAAGGATGGCTCCAACTCCAGATTGTGAAGCATCTACTTCGACCAGGAAGGATTCATTGTTAGGGGTCTGACCTTTTTTATTGACAGTTTGTTGAAAGTAGAACAATGAGTGAAAAACCGGGTTATCTTTACTTTGGTGATGTTGGAGCTGGTGGACCAGTGTAGACAAACAGATGACACGTAGAACACAGAGTGGACGCAGGACAGTAGACGAGACGTAGGAGCAGGGAACGAGATGAGACAAGGACAGACGAGGAGCAAAGCTTGACGAGCGAAGTCTGTATTCCATGAGTGAGGCGAAGTGCTGTGTATATACTGTAAGGTGTGGTGTTAATGTGATCTGGGTGTGTGCTCAGAACTCGGGTGATTGGGAACGGAGATTGAGGGCGGAGCCTGGTGTTTCCGTGACAATACCTTGAAGAGAATATAGTAATAGTCCCCATGTTTACTTTAAACAAGGCACTTGTGTGATCACACTGATTTAATTCCGATGCTGATTCTCATTTAACTCTTAACATTCTTTTTTTTTTACCTGATTTTGTTTTTCTTTCAAACACACCTCTACATTTCTGTTCATTAATACACCATTGCTTTTTTACTTTATAACAATGCAAAACAGTATAATCTTTTCCTCACATACTATGATGTGACAGGGAAAAGACTGTTGAAGTCTATTATAGTTCTTCTTTAAAAACAAACAAACAAACAAACAAACAAACAAACAAACAAACAAACAAAAAAGTGAGCTTTCTATTTCTGTAGTTTTTTTTTTTACTTGTTTAAAAAGGTTTTATAATTTATGACTTGAAGCTCGTACTCAAAAAATTTTTCTGCATGTTTTGTCTTTGGTTCCTTGACTTCTGCTGTTCTGCTGAGTCAGTCACTCAGTGTTGATACTGGAGGTAGATAGATAGAGAAAAGGTATCCATTTTTATCATTAAACTCCTATATTAGTGCAGTATTGCACATTAGCAAGAAGACTAAAATAAAATGTACTGTATGCTATTTATTTGAATGTGCCTTCATGTAATGCAATGTGCAGTATTATCTGAAAATAGTAACGCACATAATCCATCATCATAGTTACAGTGACATTTATAATATTTTATTTTAAAATTAGGTATGCAACATAAAGTCTTTCACAACCCCATTTGTAATTACTATGACTCCTAGTCTGGGAAATCTTGACTTTGATTATGACATTTCAGCATGATTAAAAAAAAATACTGGTGCCAATATTCACAAACTTTTAATATAGGTAAACATTTGTATTTTATAATCATATTATTATAAACAATAAGGTCTGGAACAAAACTGGCAGCATCTTTTCTATCTTTGTGGCTCAGAAAGATTTACTAACTCTGTGAAAGATGCATTATACATGTTTTTCTTGCATAATTGGAGGAATGTTTTTGTGTTCATGTAGAGGGCAATAACACATACAGAGGCACACATGATCTGGAAAGAGAAGTTCTGGAGTAGGAAACAAATGAGTTATATGGGCACTACAGTCTTTGGGAACACATTGGAGTGATACAAGTTTAGTCACCAATGTTAGGTGTTGCGCAGCACAGTAACAGTACTGTAGAGCTTATTGATGGCCCATTTGATTTCCAGTGATTTCATGGGCATAATGTTCCATTCTGTGGGAATAAAATTAGATACAGGATGAGTTCTTGTGAAAACATTGTGCCCAGTCCTGTCTGTGAGACAGTGATGAGCAAAGTGAATGGTTTCTTGAAGTCATGATTATGTAGAATGGGGAGCTGGTGAGTGTCATCTTGAGGATCTGTCAAGTGTGCTCAACCACCTAGGTCAAGCACAATCGCTCATTCGGAGAGAGGGGCTATGGACAAAGAAATGACAAACAAAGTGGCCATAATACCCAGCCAGCCCCCAAATGGCACTTTACCTGGCATTTGCTCATGGACAAGGGTACTAGGATGTGCCCTTCACTTGTCTTTCTTCCTGATGACTTTCATGGGAGTTGGCTGTGAGCCCAGCTGACTAATTATTAGAGGGATGGCTTTTCACCTAGGGGCTGGCCACCTAGGGGATGAGAGATGGTGACTCAGATGAGAAGAGATTATTTCAGAGCTGGGACTCACTTTTGTGTCAGCACTCTTCTCCGCTATATCAGTCAGGCAGTGAAAGGCAGGTTTGACTTAGGGATGACATCCTGAGTTGGGATTGTCATTTGGCGTTGTCGCATGGGCTCCATCAGGAGTAGTTTCTAGTAGGCTCTTATTTCTATGATTTTTGCTCTTCATGTGGTAGGTCCCAGAGCAATCTGTCCATTGTGACCTGCTGAACCACCTCTGAAACTGTCAGTGCAGGAAAACCTGAACTTCATTGACAGCCATGAGCTTGGGGATGGGATTAATACAGTTCACAGTGCTCCTGGGTGGAAATACCCTCCACCTCTATCCTTTTTGCTTGTATTTGCTTTAGGAAAAGACCCTGCTGCTATTCCTCAATCATGCTTCTATTGTCAGTCTTTTTTATGATTAAAACCTATACACTCAAGACAAGTTGTCCTACTTTTGTATTGAGTACTGGTAACTGCTTGTACTTATTACAATGCAGACAACATAAGCTTTGGCATGCATTAACATTATGACAGATTGTAAAGACTGCTGCTGTATACAGTACTCCCAGTTCTGCACATTCTACATTACTAATGGTATTGTCAGGTACAAAAATATGATTAATCATTATATTCTGCTGTTACAATGCTATCAGTGCGTGAAGCCTATTGCATGCTGTTTTTTTCTCTTTTATCCATTTGTGACCTCATTAACTAAATGCTTGCAGCATATAGTAATCTCAAAAATCTCAGCCATAAGCTTTACTGATTCATTTCTTGATGATCTCATAGAGTGCCTTCATAATGAATGCCATTGTATATGAGGAAAATGCAGTGAGACATCTGAATCATTCCTTCATTAATTTCTTTCTGCTGATTTATAAAGTTTTTAAAAATCCTTTTTAAAAGATTTTTTTTGTGTTTTGGAAAAATACACACTCCATTTATTTAGCTTTTTTATTGATTGAATGAATGACTGAACAAAGACTTGAATTCTTAAATTCCCAAATGTAGCATTACTAAACCATGCTATGTTTGTATGTTGTGTTTTTAGTAGACAGAAGCATGCAAAGCCAGTATTTCATTGATCCTCATCTCCATGATCATGTTAGCTGTGGAGAGGAGTCTGGGGGTAAGGCCTTTAGTAGTAGACTACCCAAGTTGGTCATCCGAGTCAGTTGCAGCTATGCACTCTGAACCCTGTACCCTTATCCTACTGCAGCATGACCCCTCTTCTTGTCCCTCTGCTCCATCAGACAGGAACTGCTACAATAGACAGCATCAGCTGGTGGAAGCTTACCACATAATGAGGTCTCTAAGGGGCAGCACCTCTTTGCCTTTTCTCCTGTCTCATACACTAAAACCCCCTCTCTGTCTCTCCTTTACTTTCTTTTCTCTCTCTAAAACATATAAAGGCATGCACTCTGTCTTATGTGTTTAGCTTTTTTAGTGTAGCTGCCCACACACTCACAAACAAGACTGGAGTGCAAATGTTATATTTAAAAAAATTATGTGCAAAGGATGCCTACAGGCCATAGGTGAAATACACCAAGCAGGCATAAAGTGTTATTGTGACTGTCATTGCAATAATTACTGACCACATGTCTTATTAGACAAATATGCATCTGATCCACATTGACTGATTATAAGTAACTGTTTAATATTTGTTCAATAATATTGTCATCTTTGAAAAATAACATTAATATAGATATTATGGTAATAGGAAAACTCCTGTCTGTCTCTCTATGAGGTTTGTTGTTTTTCTGAGTAATTTGTTTTATGTGTAAATGGCCATTTAAATTTTAATTTAATTGTAATAGTACTGTACATAGAGCTTCCCTGGCAAATATATATATATATATATATTTTTTTTTTTAGTGTATGTTTTTTTTTACAGAAGCAACCCCAAATACAAAAAGTATTATATTCCTCTAAGTCCAATCTTAATATTAAATAATTTAATGCATATCATTAAATAACTGCTATAATCATATTAATATATAAAAAGGAAAGCTTGATCCAGTCCTATACGGATGTCTTCATGTCTTCATATGAACAGTTTGACAGCAAAATGACATGAAAATGTTTGCAGTTTTGAGAAAAATGCTTTTTTTAAAAGTTATTTAAAAAGTTCTGTGTTTGAATCACTAGGTTGTTAAAAAGCAGAAATTAAATGATTTTGAAACATTTGATAAATGGTAAATTTAAATAACACATTAAATCAAATATTTAATTCAAAGACAAAATGAGCTGTTAAATTAGAACAAATTAAAATAAAAACAATAACATCTGAAACATCTGATTAACAATAACATCTGATTTAACAAACACTGTGTTTTGTTATTTCTGTCCTTTGTGTATGATTTGATTAGTACTTAGTGCTTAGATAGTATCAAGATTATCACAATTATGTGATTATAAATGATTTGAAAAAATAGTACCATATACTGTATATCTATTGAAATGACCAGCTAAAGTGTAATAGGATCTCGGTTGACTAAATATCTGTTACTTGTTGGATTGATTTTACTTAGTAACAGTTCAGAGGGTATGTATGTAAGAAATTAATATGTATCATCCCAATATGCCAGTTAGTAATATCAGGTATCAGGTCTCAGTGATTCTGAGGGGCCCCTTTACTTTAGACTATGACTATTGTCATAGTAATAATAATACAATAAAATATTAAGCTCTGAATCTCTGAGCTTATTATTAACTCATTTAAAGCATATTATTTAACACCTGCTACTGTACATGCCACAACAAGAAAGTAAATGGTACAAAACTCTGGTACAATCATATTACTATTTCAAAAGAAAGCTTGTTCCAATCCTGCATGGATATCTGCACATGAACTGTTTGACAGCATAATTTCTAAATTATTGTACTATTGTAGAAATCTTTTTCAAGTTCTTGAAGCAAGAAATAGTGCAATCTGATGCATTTGAGTATTGAGTTCTGTGCTTGAATCACAAGAGTCTTAAAAAGCACAAATATTAAATATTGAAAACAAAACAAAACAAAAAAACACAAATGGTAAAATATTAAATGTTAAATTGTTTTGGTTATATAAATATTAATTTTGTGTTGCAAAATTACTGTTTATAACTCCATCTCCCACAATTTTGTCAAAATAGATAAATCAGCATGCAGTTGTGTTTGTGGTAATTTAAGTATGCATTTTAGTACCAATGATAGGTTGGTTGCATTTTAATAAAATATAGCAACCTCATGCTTTGGTTGTGCTTTTCCTAGTGAGTCACTGTGAGGGTATGTGTTTTGTGTGTTTAAGTGTAGATATAAAATACACATGTCATTACAAAAGTTAAAATAAGCCATGGTCTGACAACACATCCTCTGATATATCATATGATATATGGCATATCATATTTTAAAAAATAATTGCAGTTGAGTTTTTTAAACGTGCAGACCAAAAAATTCCTACAATTAGTTGTTCAGATGGAACTAATTGATCTTTATTTGATTGGATTTATGGTGATTAAGACAAACAAATCACACATGCAGTTGTCAAAATTGCCAATAAATGGGCAACTTCTAGAATCTAATTCTGCTCTGACTTAAATATACACAAGGCATTACATTTGTAAACTAAATGGATGTTTTGCATCTATTGGTTGTAATGTGACATAATCAAGTTATAATTGATGAATTGGTGTAATTAGGAAGCATATCTGATTTAATTAACATACTAAAAAGAGGCATGAAGCCAGGCAGTTAAGAGCAAATTGAGTCTGAACAGCTTTGGTTACAGGATTTTAGTCACAGTGATCAGCATTGATGGCTGTGATTCAGAAACAGAGCTTTTACTGTACACCTCAGAACACAATATGTTAAATGAATGAATAAATGAATGAATGGATAGATGAATAAATGAATGAATGAATGAATGAATGGAAACAGTAATGAATAAAAGGGGTAATGTGTAAATCGTAATGCAATATATTTAAGATAATTACATTAAATGAAATGCTTAATTCTAAGAAAGCTGATAAATTAGAACAAAATAAAAATGAAAACAGTAACTGAAACATCAGTCAATCTTATTATTCAACAAACATTGTGTTTTGTAATTTCTGTAATAACCAGCTAAAGTGTAATATGATCTTGGTTAAAACTTAAATGACTGAAAAAGTAATTAATAAATAAAAGATATCTTTTATTTGTTGTAGTGAT
>JAAGKR010000461.1:100000-200997 GCA_011419295.1 Clarias macrocephalus | reverse complement strand
TTCTGTAAAAATTTTAATAAGTATGTGTGTGTGTTTGCTGAAAATATTGTGCATTTTTTCCATTTCCAAGAGAGACTGTGATTTCAATAAAAGAATCACCAAAATCTGTTTTTATAAAGGGGTGCCTAGACTTTTGCATAAGACTGTATATACTGTGTATATTAATAATTAAATATTATAATAATTAATTATTAAATGAATACATATAATACATTTATTAAATATAAATATAATTATTAATGTAATAATTACTTATAATTTTTATATAGAAATTATTTGTTCTTTTTGTTTGTTCTGCTTTTTTAATAAACAAAAAATTATACTTAAATATTATAATAAAGTATTAAATGAATAATAATTATAATTAATTATTTTAAAAAAGTATATCTTAGTTTTTTTATAATTATATAATTATATATTGTAATAAATAAGTATTAATGAAATAATTAATTATACTTTTTATATAAAATTTTTTTGTTCTGATTCTTTTAAGAACTGCAGGGTTGTTCTTTAAAGTTTCTAGTAAATCATATCTAATTGTTAATGTAACCCTTTTTGTCTTTTTTTTCCCCCCCTCTTCTCAAGCTGACACCAGCGGACAGCTCGTCTCTCTCTGATTTCAGCAGCGAACCAGCTCTATATTTCTAAAATTCCTCAAAACCCTGGAGCACGCAGGACCAACCACCAGCCTGGACAACCATACACAACCATACACACACATATATAATATACACATATATAGACAGATAGAGACAAGAAGAATAAGTAGCATTCATCCAAATGAGCGTTCTTTCCATTCCATCTCTGCTGAGGTGCTCCCGGCCAGCCTGTGCGGTTGATGTGCATTTGCTCCCGACTTCTTGTCTCCATGTGCTTTATGTACTCGGAGGGATCCGAAGAAGAAAAACAAACAAACAAACAGAAAAAACATTCTAAAGGCTCAAATAATCTCTCGCCCTCGGTATCTGTGCATCACGCTGTTCACCTCATGAAAGTGACCAAATTTCCTAAACACAGGGAGGAAGAAGCTTGGACTCGGCTGATGTAAATAATAAGACTTTAACAAGCATAAGGAGGAAAAAAAAGGAAATAAAGAGACAGTACATATACTGTATAAGAGTACATAGCATAACAAATGAAAGGGTGCCACAAAAAAAGTTCTTTTTTTTTTTCCCTTTGTTTTTTTAGTTCTTGTTTCACCGCTATTACTGTTCTCTATAGGTCTCGTTTCCTCGATGTCTTTGTGTTTTTGCAACTTGTCCGATATGAAACTCCTGTTCAGTGACCTCACACATCTAGTTTGCTCATTGGATTCGGATCTGTGTTGCGTTTTTAAAGGTTTATTTTTACAGTAAGCTTCGAGTTATGCTTTAATCTGAACACGCAGGGTGAGACTCGGAACAAAACCCGGTACGCTAAAGCACTGGCACGTAGACAAGAGATGAGGGGTGTGCCGGTGTTGCTGCAGGCTTAGAGATGGATTAAAGTGGAACGCTTGTGATGTAACGCTTCTCAGAACTTAAATTAATAGATTCTCTGAGCCGTACAGTATATTTAAGGCATTGGAGGGGAGATCAGCAGGTCATGAGTTTAAATCTCAGCATCGCCAAGCTGCCACTGTTGGTAAACTACTCTGTAATATCTTCTCACTTTAGATAAAAAGAGTAGATTTTAGCAACCGGAATCTTAGATTAATGCACTGTGATCAATAGCGATGCCTGACTTGACTCAGTTTCACAATCAGTTGAAACAAGACTTTTTTTTTTGCCATGTGCATGTCAGATCATGCAGCGCCTTCATGCACTGAACAAATGAAAATGAGCTGATCACGAAACGAAAAGAATGTCTCAGAACCCAATGTCCCCTGTAATGCGTGGTGAAAAGAATCACTTAAATGATTCGAATCAGTCACTGATTCGGTTGTGAATCATCTTGTGTCATGTTCGATTTGAAACCGGGCTGATCCTCCGAACCAACGTCAGACAAGAGTGTGTTGTAATGATGAAACTCAAATTCTCATTTCACGACTTTGACAGCAATTCATAAAGTCCATAATATTCATAAATCCATAAACTTAAAAAGCATGTCATGCTTGAATTTTTCTTCTTCTTAGCGACTCTGTATTGTTTAGGTAGGTTCTTGTTTAAACAAAAAAACAAGCAAGAAATGTAGGTGTAGTAAATTTGGGGGTCTTTTTCGTCCCCTTTTAAGCAAACTTGAATCAGTTGAAGGAGGCGGAGCTCCTGCCGGTTTTGCTCCCACCCACCTGTCTATTCTAGCCAATCGCTTAGAATGTGGGCGGAGACGGTTTCCAAGCAACATGTAACCGACGTGTTTAGATAGAAGCATAACGCAGACATTACTGCTGTTTCTGCTGGTTTCAATGAACACAATGCAACACTTTCAATATGCAACTATTATTGCATAAACTACCAGCTCTAATATATTTATAACACTGTCTTGAATGAGATGTAACACTGTGTCAGTGATGTAACAGCATGTCGAACACCACAGTATTGTTCACCGATGCCAACAGACGTTTTTTTTTTCTGGTGTTAGACCTGCAGATTAGGATGTTACGAGGGGCGTTCAAGTCAAAGCGAATGAAGGCCTAAAAACGATCGACTCCAAGCACGGTACGGTGATGAGACTCTTAGCCGCAGTAAAGCATTTGAACGGCGCAAACGTTTTAAAGGCGGCCGTACGTCCGTGAATAGCGATCCTGGCCGAGGTGGCTCGGAGCCCAGGGTTAGCGCAGTCGTTCCAGTGAACTTTCAGCGAGTGTAATGGCTGAACATTGAAAGTCAATGGATAACACCAACACCACTTGCACATTACATCCACCCCCCCCCCCCCCCCCCACTGTACAGTCCTGACCTCGCTCCAAGCCATTTCCACGTTAAAGGAGTTCCTGGGAGGCCAGCGTTCTAGACGTGAAGCAGGCAGTCCTGCTATAGTTTGAAAAAGGGAGTGTTCACTCTCATATCTGTGTTCTGTTATTCTGCACACTCAAAAGTCCCGGTTTGACTTGAACAGCCCCTCGTATTTTCTTTCTCCTGCTCACTATATGACTCTTTTACATTCCAGTGAGCAAAAATGAATGCCTACTTCAGTCACGTCCATAAATGATATGGTGTGTGTGTGTGTGTGTGTGTGTGTGAGAGAGAGAGAGAGAGAGAGACAAAAAGACTGAATGGACACACAATGCCAACGGACCCCAATGTGTGTGTCGGTATGCGTGCATGCGCGCGCGCGCGCGTGTGTGTGAGAGAGATTTTTCAGTCGTCACGATATGCTTCTTTGGCCAGTATTGATGCAGAGATTCTACACTCTTTAAACACACTTTCATAATTTATTTCATAAACAAGAAATGTTATTTTATTTGACATCTTTTAGTATCTTTATAGGAATTTTAACGAGGTTTTAAACATCAGCAGTAGCATTAAGGTGCTTTATTTAAAAAGAAAAACTAAAAAAAAAAAAAAACAAGAGGAAGAAATAACTTGCTGTTAATTTTCATTCATTTGCACTGTCCTTTTGTTGCCTCATTTTGCACCTTGTGTTGTCATGTTTAAAAGGCTGAGACGGTTAAGGGAAGTGTCGCCGTCATGGATGGACTCATTTTTGGAAATTTCAGGTCCAATGAACAACAAAGATTAAAGTTAAGTAGTAATGTTCCTCTAGTTCACACAAGTAAAAAAAAAGAAAAAAGTCCATAGCTGTCAGATATTTTGCATCGAAGCTTCATTCCACTAAAAGCTCGATTAGCAAGTAAAAGAAAATGTTAACAATAGATAGCTTAGGGGTCTTCAGAGAGAAAAAAAAACAGTAGGACCTGTGACTTTAGGTAGGAGGTATTAAGTTGAATAAAACCGTCCATCCATTCTTCCACACCTCCCCGTGTTTATTTTCATAGTGGAAACAGGTTGCTGTTTGTACTGTACTTTTCATTTTTCTTGTATTTCTGTCCTTGGCTAAATCTATGTGTACGATTTGTGTCATTGATTTCGAAGATTTAAAAAGAAAAACCTGTTAAACCTGCAAATAAATGTTCAATAAAGTGAAGGCGGTTAATGGAGTCTGTTTGATATCATGAAGAAAAAAAAAACATCAGGAGACATAATCTTATTATGGCATTTAATTTAATACAGGTGGCGCTAAAGAGCCGACAATGAAGTAGGACTGCCTTAGTCAATCCGGCTCGCGCTGAACAATTCTATTTCATAACTTAAAATTCTTTTTTTTTTTTTTTCATTTTCAGGTGACTAGTCAACAATACTTGACCATTCTTCCAGACAGGCTAATGTATTACTAATAATTTTGTTAGCTGGAATATTAACTCTCTTTAACAATCGTGTGAAAAGGGGGGGAAGAAAACCATCCACCCTTAGCAACATCTCCCGAATATTCATTAATATTGCTTTTCTTCAAGAGGGACACTTGTGGTGGTTCCTGTGATTAAAATAAATGAAGATGGGGTGGATCTGGCAATTATATCACTCCAACGTCCAGCGCTCAAAGAAAAAGAGTGTACTACACTGTACTGTATACAGTATACACTCACCTAAAGGATT
Source organism: Clarias macrocephalus (assembly GCA_011419295.1). NCBI lineage: Eukaryota > Metazoa > Chordata > Actinopteri > Siluriformes > Clariidae > Clarias > Clarias macrocephalus. The sequence continues at coordinate 196,423 of JAAGKR010000461.1, read as the reverse complement.
ATTAGGAACACCATACTAATACGGTGTTTGACCCACTTTCGCCTTCAGAACTGCCTTAATTCTACGTGGCATTGATTTCAACAAGGTGCTGAAAGCATTCTTTTGAAACATTGGCCCATATTGATAGTGTAGCATCTTGCAATTGATGGAGATTTGTGGGATGCACATCCAGGGCACGAAGCTCCCGTTCCACCACATCCAAATGATGCTCTATTGGGTTGAGATCTGGTGACTGTAGGGGCCATTTTAGTACAGTGAACTCATTGTCATGTTCAAGAAACCAATTTGAAATGATTCGAGCTTTGTGACATGGTGCATTATCCTGCTGGAAGTAGCCATCAGAGGATGGGTACATGGTGGTCATAAAGGGATGGACATGGTCAGAAACAATGCTCAGGTAGGCCGTGGCATTTAAATGATGCACAGTTGGCACTAAGGGGCCTAAAGTGTGCCAAGAAAAGATCCCCCACACCATTACACCACCACCACCAGCAGCCTGCACAGTGGTAACAAGGCATGATGGATCCATGTTCTCATTCTGTTTACGCCAAATTCTGACTCTACCATTTGAATGTCTCAACAGAAATCGAGACTCATCAGACCAGGCAACATCTTCAACTGTCCAATTTTGGTGAGCTCGTGCAAATTGTAGCTTCTTTTTCCTATTTGTAGTGGAGATGAGTGGTACCCGGTGGGGTCTTCTGCTGTTGTAGCCCATCCGCTTCGAGACTGTGCGTGTCGTGGCTTCACAAATACTTTGCTGCATACCTCGGTTGTAACGGGTGGTTATTTCAGTCAAAGTTGCTCTTCTATCAGCTTGAATCAGTCGGCCCATTCTCCTCTGACCTCTCGCATCAACAAGGCATTTTCGCCCACAGGACTGCCGCATACTGGATGTTTCTCCCTTTGCACACCATTCTTTGTAAACCCTAGAAATGGTTGTGCGTGAAAATCCCAGTAACTGAGCAGATTGTGAAATACTCAGGTCAGCCCGTCTGGCACCAGCAACCATGCCACGCTCAAAATTGCTTAAATCACCTTTCTTTCCCATTCTGACATTCAGTTTGGAGTTCAGGAGTTTGTCTTGACCAGGACCACAAAATGCATTGACGCAACTGCCATGTGATTAGTTGATTAGATAATTGCATTAATGAGAAATTGACCAGGTGTTCCTAATAATCCTTTAGGTGAGTGTATGTTCCTTATTTAAATTTCCAATATAAAAAAGGATTTGAATAAATACTGTACATCATGGTAGGAAATGAATTCTATTTTAAAATATTAAGAATTGAAAAGGTTAAATGCTGCATGGCATCGATACTAACACAAAAGGAGACGGCTATAGTGATAGACGGTCTTTGCTGTTCCTGGATTCTGTGGCTTTGGCGATGTTCCCGGTCTCCTGCTTCAAAACACCTAACAGGTTCTCAGAACTTTCTAGAATCTAGGAGAGGAAAAAAGAAGTTTTTTTGTTGTTGTTGTTTTTTTTTTTTTTTTACATAAAACAAATCGAAATTGCTGTTAATTACCTACAATATAAAAACAATCTCCTAGGATGAAATTATTAAATTACATTACAGACCAAATGAATTACTGAAAAAAGGCCGTTACCTTCATGTATGCAGCTTCTGTCTCAGCGATGGTCTGGTCTATTTCTTTCCAGGACGTGAGGTGGCAGTCCAGACTCTCGGACACGCGGTTTAATTTCTCAGTGAGCAAACGGATGTCATGCTGGAGACCGGACTTCTCCTCTTCCTCCAGCTGGATCTGCTTATTCAGCTCGTCTCTCTGGAAGATCAGCTCCTCTATACCTGAGGAAGGAGAGCCGGAAATTTCTGGAAGGTTCTGGCTGTGTTTTAGCTTCTAAAAGAATACGTTGCCATCCTGAAGATAAATGTTCTCCAATAAAAATATTGTCTGCAAATATTTTATACGACTTACACCACAACAATTTGCCAACTATTACATTTTCGTTTCGCTTGTATTTTTTATTCATTAAAGCAATTTGACATTGGTGGTTACACTGAATGATATTGAACATCTGAGAAACAATTGAGTTTGAATTGAGTAGTTTTATGGTTTAGGAGATGGTTTTCACTTTAACTCCATTACATCGTAAAAAAAAAAAAATATATATATATATATATATATATATATATATATATATATATATATCTGGACTTTTACTTCACCACCCATCTGCATGCCATTGCCTTAGAGGGAGATGGACAAATGTATATATTTTTACTATGAAAATGATTGCTGCATGCAAACACAAGCTCAGTACATTTGAAACTTATGCATATTTTAAGATGAGCACTTTTGTACTTACTCAAGTTGATATGTACATGCAGGACGTCTACTTGTAATATTTAACCTCTACTTTTATTCGAATACAGGATTTGGGTACTTTTACCCATGATTACATTTTATATGTATTTTATATACAAACAATTGTATTTATTTTCTATCAGGGTTGCAGGGCCTGGAGCCCATCCCAGGAGGCTTTGGGCACGAGGCAATTTGGGAACAGCAATTAACATAATCTGCATGAAAAGCTAAGCATGAGGAGAAAATGCAAACTCCACGCAGCATATAGACCCGAGGCAGAATTCGAACCCTCAATCCTAGAGGGGCGAGGCCGCAATATTAACCACCACACCACCGCGCCACCTGCTATATAAATGTATAATATGTTGTCGTCGCCACAACGGACCATCCAATCCACACACGACTTGATACAGGTTTTATGCCGGATGACCGTCCTGATGCAACCCTCCTGTTTAATTCGGGCTTGGGAACGGCACAGGATCCAGGGAGTGGGGATGAGGCATTGGGTGGGAATCGAACCCGGGTCTTCCGCATACAATATGCATTGTGACATCATTCGATTAATCATATGGAAAGCATTGTATTATTGATCCTGTAGACTATAATATATTGTATGTAAAATCCTTAAGGTTATAGGTGATCATTTCTTACATCATTTTAATCAAATCAGATTTTATAGTTTATGTTAGACTTACACTTGACCAGCTCGTTGTTGTATGTTCGCAGTACAGCTCCTTGCTGGGTCATTGCTGATTATCTCTAACTCGCAATTCCACCTGATTTAAACTAAAGTTGAACTTTTGCTGCTCAGGTAGGGGAAATCCTGGCTGTTAGAATTGTGACGTGAGAGAAACTCCGGAGCTCCGAAGCCTGGATCGAGCAGAGGGGGCGTTTCCAAACGAAGCCGAATGTTACGTGGGTGATGACGTTATCGCTGAGGTGACCAATCAGCGTTCGGTGCACGTGCTACACAGTGAACCGAGACACACGCCTCAGGGGTGAAATAAAATATATTGTATAAAGATTTTATTATTATTATTATTATTATTATTATTATTATTATTATACATCATACTATTTGACTTTGACTGAAGTGTGTAGTCATTTTTTTGCCCGACTCTGTATATACTCTGATAAGCCACGCCCCTAATATTGAGCAGGTTCCTCTTTCTGCCACCAAAACAGTGATGCACTGTGTGTTCTGACACCTTCTGTCACAACCAGCATTAACCTTTTCCTCAATTCACTCCAACATTCATTCCCCATGTGCATCAGTGAGCCTTGAAGACCCATCATGCCCATGTCACTATAGTTCCTTGGATCACTTTTGGCATGTTCTGACCACTGTGGATCAGGAAGTTGCTCGGACCCTGTTGTCCAGCCATTACAATCTGGCCCTTCTCACAGTAGCTATATTTTCAATATCTCGTTACAGCGGCGGCTGGATGAGGGTGGCATATATTGGGCATCAAGTAAACCTTATTTCCTGAAATCGATGTGTTGAAAGCAGATAAAATGGGCAAGCATAAGGATTTGAGTGACTTTGAAGAGAGCCAAAATGTAATGGCTAGAGGACTGGGTCAGAGGACGTCCAAAAATGCAGCTCTTGTGGGTCTCATGGTGAGAGAAGGCTGGCCCGTGTAATCCAATCCAATAGAAGAGCTGTTGTAGCTCAAATTGAGGAAAAGGTTAATGCTGGTTGTGATGTCTCAATGATGACACAGTGCATCATTGAAAAAAACGATTTGTGAAAAAAGTCTGTGGGAACCGTACACAATCATTCATCAACACCACTTACACATATTACAGGAACTCGCTTGGAAGCCACATCCCCTGTACAGTCCTGACTTCAAATTTCCACATGTTTGGGGCATTAAAGGAATTCCTGGAAGGACAGCATTTCAGACATGAAGCAGACAGTCTGATCATCAGAAAACTTTTTATCTTGTTGGTATCCTGAAATCCTGAGATAAGTGCATTAGTGTAGCAGGAGTTTTTTTTAAATCAAAAGTCCCAGTTTGACCTGAACAGCCCCTTATATTTTAGTTCTCCAGCTCACTACACGACTTTCTGTAGTCTTCTACATTCCAGCCAACAAGAATGAATGCCTACTTTAGTCACGTTCCTTAATGAGATCGCGTATGTGTGTGTGTGTGTGTGTGTGTGTGTGTGTGTGTGTGTGTGTGTGTGTGTGTGTGTGTGTGTGTGTGTGAGAGAGAGAGAGAGAGAACAAAAAGACTAATTGGACACACAGTGCCAACTGACCCCAATGTGTGTGTGTAAAAGAGAGATTTTTCTTGGAACACATTTTCACAATTGTTTCATAAAAACAAGAAATGTTATTTTACAACTTTAGGTATGTTTTTAAAAGTTCTAAAAACAAAAATGAAAAAAAAAATCAATAACTCACATTTAATTTCCATTCATTTGTCTTTCTGTTGCCTCATTTAATACCTTGTGCAATCTTTGGGGAAGTGTCAGCGTCATAGATGGACTAATTTTCGAAAATTACAGCTTGAATGAACAACAAAGATTAAACTTAAGTAGTAATGTTCCTCTAGTTCCCACAAGTCCATAAAAGCCAGATATTTTGCACTGAAGCTCCATTTCACTCAAAAGCTCGATTAGAAAGTAAAGAAATTTTCTTTTTTTTCTTGTATTTCTGTCCTTGGATAAATTTATTTGTACGATTTGCATCTATGATTTTAACAAATGTTAAAGTGAAGGCGGTTAATGGGGTCGCTTTTATGTCATGAAACATAAACACTGGTAGAAATAACCTTTATTAAAAATATGAAATTTAAATACAATACAATTCACAGGAAATTCATTCTGTTTTAAAATACCAAGAACTGAAAGGGTTAAATGCTGCATGGTGTCGACACAAACACAAACGGAGACGGCTATAGAGGTAAACGGTCTTTGTTGCTTCGGGGATCTGTGGCTTTGGCGAGGTTCCCGGTCTCCTTCTTCAAAACACTTAACAGGGTCTGAGAACTTTCTAGGATCTAGGAGAGAGAAAAAAAAGCAGTTTTTACATGAAGCAAGAAAATTAACTCAAGTAACTACTTTCTTTAAGATAAAACACTAATGCATGTGAGTGAATAATGTTATTTCCCCAGACATGCGACAAGCAACAGTAAGAAACAAACAAAAAAAAAAAGATGAAAACATACTAAGGTATGCCGGATGCTTAATTACACACAGTTCCGTAATGTTTAATGACCACCAACAATTTAAGTGTCCAAAAAGTCAGGAAAACAAGTACTTCCAATTCAAGGTTTAAAGGGAGTAGGTTATCAGCTGTGCGGTCAGGAACTGTTTGATGGAAGTGCCAATATTCAGTTTTTTTTTCAGAGAAATGTGAAAAAAAAAACTGTTAAAAAAACCCCCCGCTTAACCAGTTCATTTGCAACACAATATGATTAGTTTACAAATGTACTAAAAGCTGACTTTTCTCACTTTCATGATTTTTGCTATGAACTCATAAATTGATGGTCACTGTAAAACTGGAAGTTATTGCATTTGGACCTTTAAAGGAGTTCCTGGGAGGTTGGCGTGTAAAACGTGAAGCGGGCAGTCCGATCATGGCTCAGGCATGCTGAGAAAACCTACTGAAAATGCAGGTTTGCAGCTCAAGAATATTCTTAAAGATGATTAATGTGTTGCATAACAAAGTCTAGCAAAGAGACCACAGGAGCCCTTTCTTTACACACACACACACATATATATATATATATATATATATTTTTTAAGCTTTTGATAAATTATAATTATCTACAATGCAAAGATAATGGCCTAAGGTGACCTCATTAAATAACATTACACGAAAAAAATTGGAACAAGGCCGCTACCTTCATGTATGCAGCTTCTGTCTCTGTGATGGTCCGGTCTAGTTCTCTCCGTGTAGCGAGGCGGCGGTCCAGACTCTCGGACACGCGGTTTAACTTCTCAGTGAGCAAATGGATATCATGCTGGAGACGAGACTTCTCATCTTCCTCCAGCTGGATCTGCTTATTCAGCTCGTCCCTCTTGCAGAACAGCTCCTCTATACCTGAGAAAGAGAACCGATTTAAGATGGAAATTTCTGGAATGTTTTGGCCGTGTTTTAGCTTTTAAAAGGAGTAAAACATGACAGTCCAGTTTGACAACTGTTGAGCTAAACACCTTCTGACCAAACAGAACAATCTAGCTGTTGAACTTTATAAAGACAGAATAAATATTGTATGTTTATTCATGCTAATGAAAAGTAAACTCCACTTTCTGTATGTATAGAAAAAAAAAAACTTTGTTCAGCAGAATTTTTGCTGAATCACACAAATACTGAGCTACGAAGGAGGACTGTGGGTGTTTGTCATGGGTTAAAACAACAACTAAAGAATGCCTTAAGTGCAACATTTCCCAAAATGAGCTCCAACCCCTGACACTACATACATTATAGAGATACCATCAGTAGACAGCGGTGTATAAAGTTTAGTGCTTTGACTAAACTCGCATCACCTCAGTAAGACGTCACTCCAGTTCAATTCATGCAAATTTTAATTAATCTATCTTAATATAAACAATTTGGGTTTTCTAAAATACTATGGATATTGTGATTTTTATCCTAATCAAATAAAGAAATGTGTGTCTGTGTGTGCACACAACGTTGGCACAGTAGAGGATAAGGAGCAGAGATGTCTGAATGTGTGGGTCTGAAAAAAATATGTATGAAGTGATCGAATTACCCATTTCTTAATTGTTTATCTATCTGCATAAACTATAAGCAGAACCAAGATGTGCCATAATAATTCATAGACTTTCATATATTTCAATGAAGTGCCTGTTTATTAAACAACAGTAAAAGCATAAAAATATGATAAATAACACTGTAATGTTTAAATTAAGAAAATCTAAGAGATTGGTGCTCATCTAATTATGCCAGAAAGAATGTGAGTATTGTTGATAAAATATATATTTTGGAATAAACAGCATTTTTTGCAAATATTAAAATTCTGTTAAAGTAATCTTGACTTTTCTTTTTTGCTTCTTGTTGGTTTTATGTTTTATAAAATCATGTGATTGCTTGCATGTCACTAAAAGTAAATTACTGGCCCAGCCTGGATTTATTAGTTCATTCATTTACCCAATGTATTTTGACCAAATGGCCAGAGTATGAGGAACTACATAACTGTGGTTCTTAAAGTGATTCTCGGATACATAATCGGTCTCTGATGTTTTTTTCTTTTTGTAACTTGATTCCAGCAATAGAATCCCTCTGCCATAGAAAACCTCTAAGTTACTACGCCGACAAATATCAATCGACTGAAATGTATTAATATATCAGACAAACGTTCAGATATGCTCAGCCGGTTCATTAAAATGAAAACTTATTAGTTTATTATTTTCGTTGTTTTGTTTAATAAATCTCTACGGAGGGGATCTGCGGAATTTCCCTTAATACTTACAGACTGTTTAGGTTAGGTATTGGATGTTTGACCATAATATTTTTAAAAGCCTTCAAGTTATAGGTGATCATTTCTTGCATGATGCCTAAACGTGTATTAAATACAGACACACTACATTTACACCAAATCAGACAAAATGTCCATGTTTGAATGTAATTCATTAAAGAACATTTTCAGCAGAAAATGAACACAGGAAAACTGCAAATTGTGCTTTATGGCGGCTACTTAGCTAACCTAATGTCTACAGTAGTCCTAGCAGAGACAGTAAACAGCGTTATTTTAATGAAAGCAGACTTTTATATAATTACTGATATTTTCTACAAGACTTACACTTGACCAGCTCGTTGTTGTAGGTCTGCAGTGCAGCTCCTTGCTGGGTCATTGCTGATTATCTTCACACTGTAAAGTTTAACTTTGAAACCCTCAGCTTATGAACTGTCTTGCATGAAATCCCGTCTGTTATTCCCTCCACAGTGAGTCGGTACGAGCCTCAGATCTTATTCCTCCCTCTTGCTTCTGTTTCTGTTTCCAGAGCGACTGCGGTTCGCAACTTTTTCCTCCAAGCCGCTTATCAGCTTCCTGTAGCGCGACGTCATCAGTACGCGCCCGACGCTTGAGAGAAGAGCGCGATAAACTCGCCTGCGCGAGCAACAGAAACCAGAACCCCGGCGCTGTTCCGAGGAAAATGCGTTTTGATGAAACCCTGTTGCTCCGACGGTTTTAATGGCGCAGGGCTTGACGGAAGCTTGGGACACAGTGACTGCTGCACTGGTGAGTTGACCAGCGTGAGAGGTGCAATAGGTTGATAAAATCATTAAAAGAACACCAATATGGAAAAAAAAAATTGACTTTCGGTCCGGAATCCTTGATTATGTTTAGACGCGCTCGTTGGTCATTCTATAAAGCTCGTGCGTGTGACGTCACTGTTCAGGTTGCTAAAACCGACCATACCAGATACCAGGGACAGGAATCACCGGTAACCTCCCGATACGATATTATCACGATACCTAAGTACCGAGTCAATTAAAATCCTGATTCTTTAAGTGTCACGATTTTATAAATATCCCAATTTACTCACTTATAAAGTCTATATCGCTTTATACTGTATACAGGGTCGCCCTGGAGACTTGGGGCGCGAGGCAGGATACACCCTGGACGCGCTGCCAATCCATTGCAGGACACACACTCATTCACTTATTTACACACTGCGGGCAATTTGGGAACGTCAATTATCCGCATCTGAATGTGGGAGGAAACCGGAATACCCGGAGGAAACCCACCAAGTAAGGGGAGAACACGCAAACTCCATGCACACAGAGGCGGGAATCGAACCCAGGTGGATAAACTGTAGAACCCGGAATGTAACAATGTAACAATTTTTTAAAAATGTTCAATGATTAACTATTACACGTAATGCAACAATGCAAACTAACTTCAAATTCACTAAACAGCGGGTATCCCTGTAATCTGCCATAAGTATTATTTCTTATTAAATAGCTTAGAATGCGCCACCTGTGGAATTATAAAGGAACAGCAACTTTTGACCACCTCCAAGCTCAACTTGACAGCAAGCGCGCGGGTTGAGTTGCTGCAAGCACGCAGGCGCGTTCAACTTGTAACACATGGGATTTACGACTAATTAGTGCTCGATGTGTTTTTGAGACTGGTTCAAGACTAAATTGCTCACAGAGTTTGGAGGGAAAGGCAGATCGGAGGCTTTTAACGCGTAAAATTTTTAAGAATGTAACACCATAAAAATGTGTTTTTGTTCTGCCAGTCTCCGAGGCTTCTGCGCTCAGTACACAATCGTTTATATCTGAGGCGTGTCCGGTGATCGGCTAATCAAACTGAACAGCAGTCAATGCCAATTACTGACGATTGACCGGTTCATCTCTATTATGAACATAATTAAAAAAAATATATATTTTGGAGTCGATACCTGATTTGCAATGGAAAGGAATTGTGATTCATAACCAAATTTTCCCCCAATCTTTGCCAGATTCACTCACCATCCACCTCATTAGGTACAACTGTTCACCTGCTCATTAATGAAAAATATCAAATCACATGGCAGCAACTCGATGCATATTTTCTTGGCACAGTTTCGGCCCCTTTACCTTGAATGTTTCTGACACCTTGTTGAATCTATGTTATGAATAATTAAAGCGGTTCTGAAGGATCCAACCGGGTATTAGCAAGGTGTACCTAATGAAGTGACCAGTGATTGTATTTTCAGTGTGAAAAAAATTATATATAAAAGATGTACTGGCAGGTGTATTTACAATATATTTCTAGTATTGAAAACATAAAAAATGTACCTAATGCACCCTTCAGCTTCAGCCGTTAATTATATACTGTACCTACTTTATGAACATTATTTTAAATGTATCTTCATATCTTAGTAATACAATATATCATTAGCTTTATATTCCTGAACATTCCATTCTTGTATTTTTGTTTGTTAGGTATCTCCGTGCGCACCCCCTCCAGTTACTGATGATCCCATTTCCGAGGCTTTGACCCTGCTGTGTAAGAAAGGACTGGGTCAGTATGTGGAAGGTTGGCTCCTGGAGACGCTGCAGGCGTCTTTGGCGTCCGACGTGGCTCCGGAGTTCTGGGCCGGACTTCAGCGCCCGGAGGGGGAATCACAAGAGAGAGACCGGGGCAGAGCCCTTTTAGAAGCCTTTAGGACCCTGCTGCAGCGCCTCCAACCTTTTCTCTGTATGTTGTGATGAATTTTTTTTTTCTTTTATTGGGAGAGTTTTGGGGTATTATGTTCCTTTTTTTTTTTTCAGGAAGTTGTTTTACATTTAATTTGCATGGCAAATAATGTCGTGACTTGAGTCTTCGTAAATCACTGTTAAATGTATATCTACAGAAGGTGTTTGATATTGTTAAAAAGTATAGATATTAAATTTTGTTCTGGTCTCGCGCTCTGTTTTTTTTTTTTTTTGTTTTTTGGTCGCAGGCGGTCTTGAGCGACTCGGTTTGTGGCAGGACGAGGGTCGAGCTGGTCTGGTCGGACCCGGAGCCCATGGCCTGCGGGAGAGGGCGTTCTCCATCATCCGTGCCATCCTTTTGTTTTCTCCACCTCCAGTGCTGCAGCAGCGCGTCCTGGAGTTCTACAGCCGCACCTTCTCTGTGTACATGAGCCAGATGGGAGAGCAGATCGAGACTGACGACGCGGTTGAAGAGCATGAAGGGAGCGACGTGTGCACGGGATGCGCCGCTGCACCGCACGCGTGCTGGTGTCAAGACGCTCTGGAGCAGCTGCAAGAGTTTAGTCACATCCTGTGAGTGCGCGATTATTGAATTGAATTGTTTACTGAAAGGCCATGCGAAATTACTTTTGTTTTTTGTGATAAGCAAGCAGTTCATACTCTGTATGTGTGTGTGTGTGTGTTGCAGCTCCAGACTGCAGCTGTTAGAAAGAGTGAGCTCTGAAGCAGTGACCAACATTCTGCACCGCCTGATCGAGCAGAGGATGGAGCAGCGCTGCAGAGGAGAATATGAACGATCCTTTCTTACAGACTTCAATGATGTATGTCAGCGTTCTACCTGCTTATTCTTGATTTCTAACTTTACAATGTCTCTTGCTATTCAAAGTTCATTTAGAGTTACCAGCCTCAGAAATGCCAAATGACTCGGGCTAGAGCCGTTATAAAGGCTTTACGGAGCATAAGCAGCAAACACATCTCAATATAAAGGAGTTGTTGTTAGTTTTTCGTCTGTTTCTGGCAAAGGGTCGCCACAGTGGACCATCCGGTCCGCGCACAAGCTTGGCACAGGTTTTGCGCCGGATGCCCTCCCTGACACAACCCTACCATTTTTATCCGGGCTTGGGACCGGCACTGAATCCAGTTCCAGGGTTTTGGAATCTGGCTGGGAATCGAACCCAGGCCTACCGAATTACCCTGTTCAGAAGAGATTATTATATATTTTGGATGACTTCAGCATTGTTTTACGGTGTAAAAAGAAATAAAAATCAGAAAAGACCTTGGACTTAGAAGGTGTGTCCAAACATTTGACTGATTAAAAAATCACAATTAAGAATTGCACTTGTGTCTATTTGTCTACTTGTATTTTCTAGAGCACTTAACTTGAATCTGTTCCTTGAAGATCAAGATCAAAATTTATGTGCATTATATACATTATAATTTGTTTACAAGGGCTGTCAAAATCCAGGCAAAAAACAGAGTGACAAAAGGATGCCTTTGTTTATTTATAGACAGTTTTCTTGCAAGTCGAGTAAAAAGGATTCATTCAATTCATGAATCAATATTTGAATGAATTCATTCATTCAGATATCCCTAATTATCCATATATAACGTATATAATATGGACATGTACAGTATGGACAAACCTTTTCACTCTTTTGACTGACCAGCATATCCAAACTAAACATTTATATTAGAACTGTCACCTTTCTCCAAATTCCTTACAGTCTCTTTATTTCTGCGCAGTGGTTGGAGCAGGTCCTTGGTTGGCTCAGCAGGGTCTTTGCGAGTGAGGTCGGCGAGGCCACCACCAGCACTTTGCCAACAGACGGAAAGCTGGATTACGTTGGTAGTACCATCCTCCAGCGCTGGCGTTGTCATATGCAGCAATTCTTCTGCCGCATCTACGTCAACATGAGGATCGAGGAGCTTTTCAGCATCATTCGAGGTTAAAAATAATAATAATAATAATAATAATAATAATAATAATAATAATTTGTTGATGGATTGGATTCCTCTGTAAACTACTGCATGTCAAATCTGTATAATTTTTTTTCTTGCCTGTGTAGATTTCCCAGAATCCACCCCTGCTGTTGAAGACCTGAAGTTCTGTCTGGAGCGGACCAATCAAAGACAACAACTTCTTACCTCCCTCAAATCCGCTTTCGAGACACGTCTGTTGCACCCAGGTCAGCAGCAAACCTCTGGCAAAAAAAAAAAAAGTCATGCATCGTGTTATAAATGTTAAACTTCCATTTTTTTTTTCTGTTGCAGGAGTTCACACGTCTGACATAATAACTGTTTACATCTCGGCTATTAAAGCATTACGGGAACTCGACCCCTCCATGGTCATCCTTCAGGTGGCCTGCCAACCCATTCGCAAATACCTAAGGTTAGGCAAGATTCTGATTCGGTAGCAGTCAAGCACAAAAGCTTAAGCTTCATGTTGTTAGCTTTGTTTATCCTTTTAGAAAAATAGTTCCTAACTATGTGGATATCAGGGGTCAGAGTGCAGGGCCAGGGATAAGAGTAGTCCTGAGGTGTAATGATTTTGCTTAAAGACTCCAGCACTAGCATTATAACAGTTATTAGCAACTTGTAGTTGCTACCAGCTCAATTTCTTTGCCTTATCAGGTCTTATGCTCTTGCTTTGGGCTTTTTGGGTTAAATTGGATTAGGATCTACCTGGTTAAACTGGATTAAATCTGTTTTGGTAAAATTGGATTAGGATCTGGTTGGATAAGGTAGGATTGGATTGGGCTTTGGTTTGGGTAAAATAGTTTGGGCCGTGGTTGAGTATAATTGGGTTGACTATAATGAGGTAAAATTGCATATGAATATGGTTACGGAAAATTTGATTGGCTGTAGACTGGGAAATTGGATTGGAATCTGACTGGGTAAAATTGGATTTGGTTCGGTTGGGTAAATTTGATAGGGCTTTTGGGTACAAATGGATTGGGTCTGGTTGGGTAAAATTGAATTTAGCTCTACCTGGGTTGGATAAAAATTAGCGGTGCTTCGATCAGGTTTTTTGGGGCCGATCACCGATTTCCGATCACTAGAAGCTGTATCGGCCGATACCGATTTTTGACGATCAGGTCCGTCAAAAAAATTAAACATGTTTAGTGTAATTTAATCTTTAGTTTAATTATACATATTTAATATATTCAAAGCGCCAAAACTTGCGGTGAATCATGATGAATCGTACTTACGTCCACCGAGCGAAACCGCGTAGGTGAGATAGAGGAATCACCGACAGCTGATTAAGTGGCGGCGCGCGAGTTGCTGAGCTCTCTCGCACACTTAGCGCGAGCCAACTTTGAAAACTGCTCGTGTTCCTTTACGTGACTAACCTTCAAATGTCTGATGAGGTTCGTGGTGTTAAAATGCTTTGGGTGCTTCCCACCTCGTGGAATTGTCTTGTTACACAGGTTGCAGATTGCGAGTTGCTGAGCTCTTTTTCACACAACACGTAGAATCGCCAGACCGGTGAAGCCATTTTAGCAGCGCGCAAAAAAAAAAGTCCCACGAGTTTTGCGTCATCTGATCGGCTTTTCTATATCGGCCGTTATAGAGACTGCCAATCAATCGTCCCAAAGCTATTATCGGCCGATTATGATCGGCGACCGATCAGTTGGAGCACCGCTAATAAAATTGGATTAAGCTCTACCTGGGTACATTTGGATTGGGTTATTTTGAGGTAAAATTGGACTGGGCTATGGCTGGGTAAAATGGTTGGGTAAATTTAGATGAAGCGTTTGTTGGGTAAAATTGGATTGGGTTTTGATTGGGCGTTGGGTAAAATTCTATTGGGATATAGTTGTATAATTGTAGAAACACTGTAGACATTGTTACCCACGGAATCTAATACATTTTGCCTTGTCTGGGTCCAATCCAGTTAATTTTATTGGTTTCATTTGTGTCTGAAAATGAACTGTCATAATTGAAGTGGGTTCATTGATCTTTTATTGGACAGGACACGCGAGGACACAGTGCGTCAGATTGTCGCCAGTCTAACAGGCGACACCGAGGGCTGCAGTGAGTTAGCCAGTGAGCTCTCTCGGGCCGACCCTGTCACTCTGGAAACACAAGATAGTGAGGATGAGGGGAGTGATCCAGAGGAGTGGACCCCAGACCCTACTGATGCCCTTACAGGTCATAGTCCTGTGTGTTGTGTGTGTGTATATATATATATACACACTCCTAAATTAGCTTGCGTTGTCTTTTTAAACTTCTCTCAATCTTTGTCTTTATAGATAAGACAGGCTCTAAGAGGCGCTCCTCGGACATCATTAGTCTTCTGGTGAGCATCTTCGGCAGTAAGGACATCTTCATTGATGAGTACAAAACCGTACTGGCAGACAGGCTGCTGCACCAGCTCAACTACAACACAGCCAGGTGAATTTACAAAGCACACACACACATGACCTGCATGTATTACTGAGGAATCACACTGTAATAAATGTGACATGACATACTGTGTGTTTAATTAGTTTGTACAGATCAGTGTGGTGTGTTTGTATGTGTGTTCGTAGAGAGATTCGAAATGTGGAGTTGCTGAAGCTGAGGTTTGGAGAATCCCACATGCACTACTGTGAGGTCATGCTGAAGGTCAGGGCCGTCCCTTAGCACTGAATTCTGTTTACTTCAAGTCTGTCTCTTTGTTTTCTGTGCCTGTTATTATTGTTATTATTATTATTATTATTATAACGATAATTATTATTATTACGATACGAACAACACAATTTATTTTCACACAACTTATCCTTTTTGTGCAGCTAAAGGCTTAAAAATCTGTGTCCACTAGAGGGCAGCAAAATCATTACTGGCTGATACAACCTGTAAAGTCCAATCATATTGTGTTGGTCAAGGAGACTGTGAGAATATATATTTTTAATTGCTTCAATTTAAGATGGTTTATTATTCCAAAATCTAATCAAATGATCGCTTGAATGCAGTTTGACTATATTAAATATTTTTTTTACAAGCAGTGTTACAAGGAAGCTGATTTTTAATACAACGTCACTGATGCAGTCGGTCAGTTTGTTTCTGCTTGTCAGTGTTTGGTACAGAAATATCTGTACATGCACTGGTGTGCTGGTTAATTGAAAATTCCCAGTATAAACACTCGCTCCCAATCCATCGCAGTGCACACATACACACTCTCACATGCTCATTCACACACTATGAGCAATTTGGGAACGCCTAACCTAATCTGCATGTCTTTAGACTGTGGGAGGGAACGTGGAGGAAACCCACCAAGCACGAGGAGAACATGCAAACTCCATGCACACAGACCCGAGGCGAAAATCGAACCCGGAAACACTAAGCCATCATGCCGTTCCACTATAAACACACTAGTCCAAAATAGAAATTAAAAAAAAAAAAGCTCAAATACTAACCATGAGGAACACTCAGATCCTCCAAACTGCTCCTCATTCCGTTTCGTCTTTCTGTTTCTGTAGGACGTGGCGGATTCCCGGCGAATAAACACCAACATTCACGAAGAGGACGCTCGTCTGCCTAAGGAAGAGCAGTCTCCTGTCCCCCTGTCGGCCATGATCCTGTCCTCAGAGTTCTGGCCTCAGCTCAAAGAGGAGAAGCTGGAACTACCTGCTGCCATTTCGAAATCCATGGAAACGTACACACACCGCTTTGAAAAGCTCAAGGTCTCTCGTCTTCCACTTTATTATTATTATTATTTTTAATATATATTTTTAACTTTTTCTTTTTCAGCAACCGTATTTCTTTTTAAAAATGCCATTTATTCCCTTTTGGCTGCTAGGGTTAAGGATTATGTTGAGGTGTATGTAGTCTGAGAATTAATCAACGCCCGTAATCATAATCATTTGTGTGTGAGAGCAGGCGATGAGGACTCTGAGCTGGAAGCCTCACCTCGGGTCAGTAACTCTGGACGTGGAGCTGGAGGACCGCACACTTTCCAACCTCTCCGTGTCTCCCATTCACGCTGCCATCATCCTGCACTTCCAGGACAAGGGTGAGGACAACTGAGGGCTTCTTCCTTTCCATTTAACGTCTATTTTATTTATGCGGGGGTGTGTGAGGTATTTATAGTCCATCTCTCTGAGAAAGTTTAAAGCCAATAAAAGAATGCAGTGTTATTTGATGTGCTCTTGGTGATCCTTAGTCTGGAAGTCTGAGGAAAGAGGAAAATATTGAGGAATATTGATTTTGGTTGTAATCTTTTGAATTGGTGGACAAATCTTTATGATTCGATCAGCAGTGCGTAAACAGAACATATTACCCAGTGAAGCGTTCCGCAGTCGAGACTACATCGGTCGCTTCCACCTAGTGTAGAAACGCGGGTTCCTTAAATCAGGCGGTTTCTTCTCCCAGGCACATGGGCCCTGGAGGATCTGAGCGGAGTTCTGGGCGTGCCTCAGGAGCTCCTGCGCAGAAAGCTAGCACTGTGGCAGCAGCACGGCGTGATCCAGGAGGAGTCGCCGGGCCGGTACAGCATCCTCGAGAAGGCCTGCAGTCGGGAACGGCCTGACCGAGGCATCATGCTCATAGACAGCGACGAGGAGGGAGACTCCAACACCACTACACAGTCGGAGCAGAGGGAGGAGAAGCTGCAGGTGGGTGGACTTGGACAATCCTTGTTCGATGCAGTACCACAGTGTTGAGTGATGATCACCTTGTTTCTGCTGTATAGTAAGAACTAATTTACGGTTCAGCACTATGCTTCCAGGTTTTGATAACGTGTTGAAGCGTTCTTAACCCAGCTCCTTAGTTGTTTTCTTTGCTTGGCGCAGCCTAATCATTTTCTGTGTCCTCTGTCCTGCTTCAGTTGTTCTGGGCCTACATTCAGGCCATGCTGACCAATCTGGAGAGCATGACCCTGGAAAGGATTCACTCCATGCTGCGTATGTTTGTGGCTACGGGGCCCGGCGTCACCGAGATGGACGTCAACGAGCTGCAGGCCTTCCTGCAGAAAAAAGTGCGAGATCACCAGCTGATCGTCTCAGCCGGCGTGTACAGACTCCCCAAAACTACTCAGTAGAGATGGACAGAAAAAGTTCATCTGGTTAGATGTTTTTTTTTTTCACAAATAAATAATAAAATGCTAAATAGTTTATAATATTCATCATGTTTCACAGTGTTTTACTCATCACTGCATACATACTTCTTACATACATTTTGTCTTCTATAAAAATATAACTGTTCTGCAGAGATATAGGTCAGTTTATACAGAATAATAAGATTTGCTCTTATTTGACATGTTTGGGTCAGTGAATTCCAGCTAATATAGACCGAAATAGTTATTTCCAGAATGCAAACAATATTCATAAATAAACTGGAATGCATTGTTTCTGTGCCTAAAATAACCAGAAAGCAGAAAGACAATATTGTTCAAAAAATAGTTTATATCCCGCAGTGGCGTAATTGTTAGCGCTGTATCCATGTCAAGGGTTTGAGTCCCACCTTGGATCCGTCAGTGTGTGCCGCTTGCATGTTCCTTCCACAACCCAAACATATGCCGATTAGGCTAATTCGCATTTCCAATGGTGTGTGCATGTGCGCTTTACACACTATTTGATTTTGATACACTATGCATAGATTTGCAAAAATTAATCTACAGCAATACATTCACATTTTACAACAACAACAAAAAAAAAGTATAAAAAAAACTTTTATATGTATGCATTGTATTTATTTTGTGAGTTTACACTGCCAAAAAATGTTATGGGTCTTATTTCCTGTGTATGTACAATCTTTGAGGGTCAAACTATTTGGTGAGCTGAATTCCACTTTAGGAAAGTTAGAAAGATCGAGTCGGTAACTTTCAAAAGACACCAGCTTACAACAACCACATCCAAAAGACACATCAGGTGCAGCAATGCAGTTTATTATGTTTCGATCTATCATTTTATCCTTGGACTGTGGGAGGAAACCGGAATAACTGGAGGAAACCCAACAAGCACGGGGGGGATGGGGGGCGGTCTGACCTGCAGGAAGGGGGGTTCCTGAGGCAGGAATCGAACCTGGAGGTGCAAGGAGACAGTGCTAACCACTACGATACTATGCCGCCTACTCTGGTAATCTTTGTGTAATATTAAAATTGTTTGATGTTCTGAATCATTTAATTGTGACAAATATGAAAGAAAAAAATTCAGGGAGGCGGAAAATATTTTTCGCACCAGTGTATAATTTCGATGTCTGGTGGATGCCTAATGCATTTTGCTTACTTTTGTTTAAACCTGTAGTCATGGCGTTTACAGACAAAAACGTGCACTGTTCGTGATTTAGAATCAACCTTTTCAGTTTTGTCATAATTTACCCTGGACTCTGAACTCCGAGGTATAGGCTCCAGGACACATGATGCAGTACTGTACCTGACCGGCAGAGGGCGCTGTTGTAATGGCTATAACAGGCTATTAACATGACGTGTAGGGGCTGTGCTGAGTGTGAGGAGAAGTGCACTCATTTCAACTTGGTCACTTGGATGAATATGATCAGAGAGAGCGGCGGTGTGAGGAAGCAGCGAGGAAAGGCAAAACCAACACTAACTTTTGGGAGAATTGTCATCTGCACTGCGCACCGCGATTCGGCGCGCGTGATTGGAAGGGAAAGGAAACCTTTCATGTAGGATTTTTTTTTTTTTGTTTGTTTTTATATAACACATCGGGTTTTTTTTTTAGTTCAAACTTCTTATCGGATTTGTGTGCCTTCATCTGTTATTATTTGTTTGTCAGAGCACGAATGGGACATAAAGCGCATCCCGTGCACTGTTTCCTCGTGCTGTTTCTTTGCTGCGTCCTGACCCGGTGCAGAATTGATGCAGCGGGTAACATCACCGTGGCCGTGCTGCTCCCGGACAACGCGAAATACCCGTGGGCATCGCCGCGCGTGCTGCCGGCGATACGCATGGCGCGCGAGTCCGTCCTGCGCAGCGGCGTGCTCGGCGCGCGCGGCATAAAACTGCTCAACTTCAGCGTGGAGGACTCGACGGGCTCGTGCTCCGAGAACAAGGCGCAGATCATCGCCGTGGACACGAAGCTCTACAACAAGCCGGACGCGTTCATCGGCCCGGGCTGCGTCTACTCCGTGGCCTCCGTCGGCAGGTTCGCGTCGCACTGGAAGCTGCCGCTCATCACCGCCGGTGGACTCGCCTACGGCTTCGACATCACCGAGGAGTTCCGGACGATCTTCCGCACCGGCCCGACGACCACCAAGCTCGGGGACTTCGTCAACGCGCTGCACGCGCAGTTCAACTGGACGCGGCGCGCCGTCATGATCTTCCACGACCTGAAGCAGGACGACCGGCCGCACTTCTTCCTCTCCGAGGGCATCTTCCTCAACCTGCGCGAGGAGAACATCACCGTGGAGGCGTTTCCCTACGACGAGGAGAACTCCAACTACAGGGACATCGTCACTTCTGTCAAGGAGAACGGAAGAAGTAAGTTTCCGAACCGTGACAGGGTACTAACCTGCACCAAGGCGCGTGCTGCGGCGCACGCTCAGAACAGAGGGTTCTTACCTGGTCTCGTGCACTGAGGCAATGAGCCAAAGGGGTACTAACCTGATGTGCAGTCTCAAAATAAAAGGTACTAACCTGATGTGCACTCTCAGAACAAGGGTACTAAACTGATGTGCACTCTCAGAACAAAGGGTACTAACCTGATGTGCAGTCTCAAAATAAAAGGTACTAACCTGATGTGCACTCTCAGAACAAGGGTACTAACCTGATGTGCAGTCTCAAAATAAAAGGTACTAACCTGATGTGCAGTCTCAAAATAAAAGGTACTAACCTGATGTGCAGTCTCAAAACAAGGGTACTAACCTGATGTGCAGTCTCAAAATAAAAGGTACTAACCTGATGTGCAGTCTCAAAATAAAAGGTACTAACCTGATGTGCAGTCTCAAAATAAAAGGTACTAACCTGATGTGCAGTCTCAAGATAAAAGGTACTAACCTGATGTGCACTCTCAGAACAAGGGTACTAAACTGATGTGCACTCTCAGAACAAAGGGTACTAACCTGACGTGCAGTCTCAAAATAAAAGTTACTAACCTAATGTGCAGTCTCAAAATAAAAGGGTACTAAACTAATGTGCACTCCTCAGAAGAAAGGGTACTGATCTGAGGTGAATCCTAGGAAAAATGCTGACTTGATCTGTACTATGAATATCACTATTAACCCTCCTATTATCTTTGGGGTAATTTTGACCCCATTCAATGTTTAAAGTTCCTTCATATTCACTGACTTTTGGGTAACAATTTTGATTATGATCATTTTCTGGAGGTTGAAATTGCTGGGGTCAAATTGACGTGCACACTTAGAATAAATGGTACGAACAAAAGTTGTACTCTCAGAAGAATAAGTGTACTTACCTGTCCCAATGTTTGTTCCTGATGTGCCCTCTGAGAAGGAAGGGTATTAACAAAAAGGTGCACACTCTGAAGAACGGGTACTCAGAGTTTCCTAAGGCTTGTAACTGAGGTGCATGCTCATAAGATAGGGTACTTACCTGGACTAATGCTTGTCATTGAGGTGAGCTCTCAAAGAAAAAAAGTGTACTAACCTGACATACACTTGTAGAAAAAAGGGTACTAACAAGAGGTGCACCCTCAGAAGAATGAGGACTTGATCTGTACTAATACTTACCACTGAGCTGCGCTCTTAAAAGAAATGGTCTGGGACCGTACTTATATTTTTCATTGACGCGAATTCAATCTTGGAAAAAAGGATACCGACACAAGGTGCACACTCAGAAGAGAGCGTACTTACAGTACCTGTACCAATGCATGTCACTGAGGTGCATGCTCAGAAGGATGAAGACTCGATCTGTATTAATGCTTCTCATTGACATGCAAATGAGAATAAATGGTACCAACATGAGGTGCACACTTAAAAGAAAGGGTACTCGCCCTTGTCACTGCAGTGCACACTCAGAATAGAGGGTACTGACCTGTACTAATGCTTGTCGCTGAAATGAAGACATCAAGGTCACTTCATTTCAACCTCTAGGACCCCGTTTTTCTTTTTCACCTGGATAGAGTGACATAGTGTCCCTTTATAGCTGTACTCTGAAAAGTTATCTTTTAAGCAGATGCTACAGTACAGTATATCTATTATGCATGCATTATTTTCTTTTTCAAAAGCATGCTTCTATAGAAACACTATAGAGGAACAAAAATGGTACCTAAACGGTACCTTTCCTTGTTTGCTGGAGTAGTATCCTTATATCTTGTACCAATTAAGTATGTTTAACCAGAAATGGAGGTGTAATGTAACTTTAAGAATCAGATTTGTTAAAAAATACACTATATGCACTCTTCTAGATAAGCCATACAGAACCTGGGCAAAAGGTACCACACTGCCTGAATGGTACCGAGACTGTGACAAGGCGTGCACCTTTCTGAGTCCATACTGTATGTATCCAGTATTTCTTGTTTTTGGCATTAAAATATCTAATGCCATGTCTCAGACACATGAACACACTCCCTTTTAATGATCAAAGTTGTGGTTTAAAAACACCGTGACTGGAGGAGTCTATTTATAGTCATTTCTATGAAGCAGTACGCGCATTAATACCTTTTTTTGCTTTACCTTTCCGTCTTAATGCAGAGGTAATTTAAGCCTCAATGCACGGTTCAAACTTGTTTTAGGTGCTTAAGGTCGAATCAGTACTTTAAATAAACCTCAAGGATGCTGTATTGACTTTCCCAGGTGAAACATAATTAATACTGCAACTAAAAAAACGCATCCCCTGGAGGTTGTGTGAAATTTGGTTTTCTTAAAAAGCGATTGTTTTTAAGCGCATTACTCATGCAGACGTATTACCGCTTATGTTTCTCCCACTCACGATCCACATTTCCCCGCTCAATTATGTTAAATTAGACCACAATGAGGCTTTGTTTTGGGAGCCACCGGAATCCTGGCCGCTTTCCACCATCTGCGCATTTCATTTTTAGGAAGGTTTTTTTTTTTTTTTTTTTTTTAGATACAAGTTTTAGTGTCAGATACTCTTGATTGTGAATTATTTTCAATTGAACTTTTTTTTTTTGGTCTTTAAACATGCAAGCACATGTGCAACAGAATAGGTTTAAACATAATGCTTTTTGCTGTAGATAACATTTTGCTTGGCTTATCTCACTTTTAAAATTTCATTTTATTTATTTATTTATTTTTTGCTGTAGTGTAGCATATACGGTACAATAGCGGTCACCTCATGCGTATTAAAAAGAAAAGATTATATCAGAACAGCAGAAGTCGATCAGGAGATACAGGCTTCGTGTGTGCTATCTTAGTTTCCAGTTATTATTTTTGTAATTTCACAGCTTTTCTTTTTATATATATTTCAACACAGGTTTGCTCACCTTTTGAACTTTCTTTCCATGGCTTGAAAATGCACAGCTCAGTAATAGCACGTTGTTAGATGGTTATCTTTGATTTTTCTGACTTTTTTTTTTTTGGGCCAAAGTCAAAGCTTAATCACACCGACATGCAAGAAACAACTTGCCATTGTATACGTAGGAGCGAATAAAAGGTGCAAAGACACGCTGAAGAATAACCATTTATTAAATCAGATTATTAAGTTAGGTATATTTTATAGACCTGAGCAATAAATAAAGGTTTAAAACAAATCTGTGGCCGTATCTGTTCAGTACCCTAAATATTCATATCGCTGTCTGTATGTAGGATTTTGAATCTCGTCTTTAATTGTCTTAGTTCTGTCTGGTAGGTTTTTCCTCCAGGTGCTCTGGTGTCTCTGACAGTCCACAAACATACGCTGTAGGCTGATTGGCGTATCCAAGCTGCCCAAAATTTTTGATGTGTGCATGAGTTATACACACAGACATATATATAGTTATAATAATGATTTTCAAATAAATAAATAATGGAATATCTGTATTTGGGTGGGCGTGGCACTCTGTGCATGATGTTCTCATGATATTCTTCATGATCATCTCTATCGACTGAATATGTGGGTTGGACTGTTTTCATATTTATGTTTTATTATTATTATCACTACAAACTGAAACTTGATGATGAAATTTCTACTGAATGAAGAAGTAAAATCAATTGACATTTAAAGAAGACATTTAAAGAATTACAGTACGATGATGAGGCTGCAGCAAAACATCTGAATGGTGCAAACGTTTTGACGAAGACTCTAAGTTCCCATGAACGTTCAGCGAGGGAAGCGCCTGATCCTTGAGAATAGACGGATAACTTGTTGCCCACTTGCAGAAGAGACGATTCTGTCTGTGGGAACCGTACACGCAATCATTCACCAACACCACTTGCACGTTACGGGAACTCGGCTGGGAGTTATTGCCACATCCCCTGCACAGTCCTGCCCTCGCTCCAGGCCATTTCCACATGTTTGGGTCATTAAAGGAGTTCCTGGGAGGCCAGAGTTTTAGATGTAATTCGGGCAGTCCGATCATGGCTCCGGTGTCCTGGGGAAACTTTCTACCTCAACGGTATCCAAGCACTAGCGAAACACAGTGCAAATAACTTTGTCACCTTTTTGGATTTTTTTTTGTTTTTTAACAAAGCCACACAGCGACCCACAGTATAAATAAAAAAAAGAACATCTAAGCATGATCTTAAGGCATAAACCAGAGAGCAACAGGTACAGATGATGATCAGGTTATTGATAATTATTGACATTATAAGATGATTAGTATACTGGTGATGCTGTGTGGTTGTAATAGATGAGACGGGAAAGAAGGCGGCTGCTGAGGTTGTTACGTAAACATCCAATTTTTAAATCGTGTCACTTTGCAGCCTGTTGCAGTAGAACATTTGTTCTTGTTTGTACAATATAATTTAATATAAAAGAATGAGTCGTCTCATAAGAGGTTTGCACAGTGCTATATGTTGAATATATGTGAAACTACGGTGGTTAGCTTCTGAATCACTTACATTGTTATAAATATTAGTTTCCTCGCCAGCCTCTCTTTTTTCAATAAGGCAACAGGACAGATTAGTGATAATATTGAGAAACCACAGAGT
Source organism: Clarias macrocephalus (assembly GCA_011419295.1). Classification (NCBI taxonomy): domain Eukaryota; kingdom Metazoa; phylum Chordata; class Actinopteri; order Siluriformes; family Clariidae; genus Clarias; species Clarias macrocephalus. The sequence continues at coordinate 171,939 of JAAGKR010000461.1, read as the reverse complement.
TCTCCTCTGTTACGTGGGGGAAACTTTCTCCTATACTTTTTATGTTCATGCTTCGTTTCTGCCATACTGTACAAGTCCCATGGATTAGTCGTTGCTATAGAAACAAACCCTGTCAGAATGGGTGTATTGATGCACAGTAAGCCTGTCTTATGAACTATAGATTAATGTTACAGAACATCAGTTAACACTTTATAACAATTTTGAGAATTCGACAAGCGTTATAGTACATTATATTTTAACATGAAACCTCATTATCCAGGATCCAGGGTCAGAATATTAATTCCAGCATATACAGTAAGTGTCCTCTTAGTATCAGGAGTGCAAGATCTGACAGGTTATTATTATTAATGCCCTAGAAAGGATTTGTGGTGCTATATACAGTAATGTTTTTTTATTTTTTTATTTTTTTAAAGCTTACATAGCGATTCTAGTTGAGTGTGTAGGCATGAGCTGTTCTCACTACCATGGAAACATGCATCCATGTCAACCCTTTATAGCACCCTCGTTTAACATGAGATCAGCACGGCATTCCCGGCCGGTCTCTCGTCCTCGATTCCTGTCCCTCTTCTTTATTACCGAACCGCCTCAGTCATTTTTTATAATTTTTTGGGGCTAGTCGTCCTCCGAAGGCTTTTGCTCCCATAAAGTGCTTTTCTGAGGTTGTTGGCTACTGGGCGGAAAAAGGACAGTATGTTTTTCAAAAGCCTACACTGATATGTCTATTTTTAAACCGAGAAATCTTCTGCTGTTCCTGCTGCAGTGTGCTCATTATTACCAGTGCAAAGGCCAGCATCTCCTCATGTGTCAGCTTAGAAAAGATCCTTGTCTATTACTTTTTTTTTGTTGTTCAATGATAACCCAGAGGAAATGTTTTCAGTGGTTACTTCACATAATTTTTTGTGTATCCCCGACTGCAAAATTTGTCTCATGTAGAGCCGTTGAATAACACACGTTCACATATACAGTATATATGGTATATGTATCCATAGAGTATATATGGTATATGCAATCATTTCACATATGAAATCACAAAAGAAGGATATATATCCTTCTTTTGTGATTCTGTACTCAATTATGTATTATTATTATTATTATTATTATTATTATTATTAATAATAATAGTAATAATGGTGCACATTAGCAGTATATAAAGTGCTTACAGTAAATGTGCTTCAAATCAAACTATACAAAATGTACATACAGTATTTTTAAAGTGTTTGTAAATATAGATATATTATATTCATATGGCAAGCTTGTCTTTAACATAAAATGTACTTGCTGATAAAATGTTGATTATTCAAGATTGTTCATTCATTTTAGGTCACAAGGTATGACGAATTGTGACCTAATTTGATGGAAATGGAAGAAAGAGGAGAGCTTTTCTTCTCTCTCTCTCTCTCTCTCTCTCTCTCTCTCTCTCTTTCATTTTTTCCTCCCAGAGAAGCTCTAAGTAAGGAAGCCATTGTATCTCTCTCAGTCTGTCCTTGTAGCCTGTTTAAATGCCAAAACATACGCAATTAGCACAGCAGTGATAGCATCACCACAAAGTGGTTTCTGATTATATTTAGTAAAGAGCAGACTTGTGTTTTATAACTGCCTCATTGTGCTGTGATTTTTTTCTCCTGCTTTTAACTAGTCCAGTTAAAAAACATGAGCATTTTAATTTAATTCTTGTTTTTTTTAATGGCTAATTGCTTGCAGTTATCGTATTGCTAAGTCTGCTTTCTGCTCAGTGATTAGCATAACAAATCCTGTGGTAATGACTAGCAAATATCTTATTTTTAGTCTAAAACTGATAAAAGTCATGTGTGTGTGTGTGTGTGTGTGTGTGTGTGTGTGTGTGTGTGTGTGTGTGTGTGTGTGTGTGAATTGTTTTGTTTTAAAGCTAGCTGGATTCTGGATTGTAGTGAAACATTATTAGCTTGAATACAGTACACTGTAAAAAAAAAACTGTAAATTTTACGGTAAAAAACTGGCAGCTGAGGTTACCAGAATTTTACCATAAAAAATACGGTAGCACCATCATTGCACTGTATAAAAACAAACCGTAAATTTTACGATAAAAAACCGGCAGCTGTGGTTGTCAGAATTTTACTGTAAAAAATATGGTAGCAATGTTTTCGGTTCTACAGGATTGCACTTAGTATACTGCATATTTTACGGACTTTAATTGTTTTTTGGCCGGGAATCAAACCCAGACCCTGGAGGTGCAAGGCAACAGTTCTAACCACTACACTACCATGCTTGCTACATAAGTGTTGTCGTTGTTGGAGTGCAAGTCGTGTGGGGGGACGTGGGGAAGCCGAGGAAGTCCATCAATGACAACAATTGCATAGCAAGCCTGGTAGTGTAGTGGTTAGCACTGTCGCCTTGCACCTCCAGTGTCTGGGTTTGATTCCCGGTCAGGCTTGAAAAAAAAGAACAATTAAACTCCGTGTAATGAGTGTGATCCCATAGAACCAAAAACATTGCTACTGTATTTTTTACGGAAAACTTCTGGCAACCACAGCTGTCATTTTTTTTATCGTAAAATTTACGCTTTGTTTTTTTACAGTACAATAACGGTGCTACCGTATTTTTTACGGTAAAATTCTGGTAACCACAGCTGCCAGTTCTTTACTGTAAAATTTACGGATTTACGCACCGTTTTTTTTACAGTGTACATCAATATTAAAAGAACAGTCAGGGACATAATAAAGCAATTTGAGAACGTTTGCGCCCCCCTTCGGACAAAGTGGAAACCTGATACAGCGTTACCTCGGCATGTGAATTCTCTGAGGTGAAATTTTTTATTGCGAAGCGCATTTCTCATTAGAAATAATGAAAATGCAGATAATCCGTTCCAGTCAACCAAAAATATTACCAATATTACCAATTTCCAACACTATAATCATATTTTTGCATATAAAAACAATCAAAACATTTAGAAAAGACGTGTAAATTAAGTAAAATATGAAATAAATTGACATTTAACCTCCCTTAAGTGGCTCCCTTTTACATTTAGACCATCGAGAACGAATTACATTTTTATCTCATTATACGTCTGAGCAGTTCAGGGTTAAGGGCCTTGCTCTAGGGCTCAACAGAGTCAACCTGGGCTTGTCCGAACCGCAGTCCAATGCCTGGGCTACTCCTCTTCTTCTTGCTACTGTCCTTGCTAACATTCTTAGAACCCGTGGTGAAATGTCGTCACTAAATCCTGCACAAAATGCAAAAAAAAAAACACCAAACTGTATATGTAAACTCGCTTCGCTTGGCTTCACACTGAGGCAGACAGTTTTTAAATGCTCTCGGATGTGCACACAACTTAGCCAGCGTTTGGTTCATTCGCTCGCAAGCCGAAAATGCACACACACCCCAGTGGTACAGCGGTTCGCCGCGGTAAAGGTGTACATACATTTTAAATTTCATCAAGGCATATAGTGCACTCATTTTTCCAAAGGTTCCTTCAGTATAAAATATGAACATAAGTCATAAAAAATGACCAGATAGTGAAGGTTTGCTCTCTACATAACCACCCAATAATAAATCCTCTTTCCACATTTTGCTTTTACGACTTCCTACAACCTTTTATATATTCTCTGAATGACCTCTGGATCCTCTTAACTGTAATATTTATACATTCCTTGCGCAATCTGAGTTCGAACTCAATTTTGGCTCTTTCTTTTGAGAGATAGAAGTGGTCATGGTCATGGCACATACAGTATATAGTGTTTTTTTAATACGTATTATTTGTGCGAAAAGAAAAAAGAAGTACGATTTTATTCCTGCTTAAAAGCCATGGGAAATGCAAACCTTTGCACTAGGCCCAGAGTAAAATGTTGAAGTTCTGTGGGTTCTTCTGCATGACTTACCTCCAGCTAAACAGATAAACAACACTCAACTGTACTGTTTCTGACATTGAGACCCTTTTATTATGTAACTGCCAAAATTACTACTCTACCTACACGATCACAAACTCGCTTCTTTCTTGTTTAAATGACCTTCTTTTGAAAACACGAACATCATATGAAAATCCAGACAAATACATCGGATTTATATTTAATATGTCAAAAGATGACTTAATTTGAATGAGTTTTCAATCTAATCTAATGTAATCTTCCCTAATCTAATCTACTTTCAAAAAAAGGCCCAATCTTTTCCACACACTCCACATATTAAATGTATTATCCTTAGTCTCAGCACTGTCTTCAAGTGTTCTAAGCACAGGATTAGCAGATTTATCCTCCACCTAAGCGTGTCGGCATTTAATAAAGCGCTCTGTAAACGGGCAGTTAATAAGTTCCACAAAGATTTCACTTCCTCACTTAATTGTTATTCTGTAGTGTTTTGTGTGGTCAGGGACGAAAGCGGCGCATAATTAAGACAAGGAATAAAACACTTCAGGAGAGCTGCTATAGGAAAATGATCAGTCACAGGGTATTGTGATGATCTTAGCACCCCATGGATGATTATTTTCCAGTCATGCTGAAGTGTTTTACACCACTTCTAGATTTTAATCCGAGATTATGGTTAATGCTGAGAATCATCCAAACATGTTACTTTCACTTATCACGTTGGACATATCGTTCTCAGCTCTTCTCTAACTTCTTTAAAAGAAAATTATTCAGACTTTTCATTTTAGTAGTGGTACTTCAGACTTGACCATGGAAGGCATTCCCAGACTGTATAGAGTACCGGGGTAGGAATTCTGGCACTTCAGGTGGTACCATGGTAGTACCCTGGTGTGTTCCACAACACATTTGTGATTACCATGGTACTTATTGGGTAGCGCAGTGGCTACCAAGGTTTAGCAGGTGTCGAATAGAGTGTATACTAAGCAGTGGTAGCTCAGTGTTCAAGGAATTCGACTACTGATTTGAAAGTCCCAGGGTCGACCCCAAGTTGAAGTTAATTGCTCAGATTTAAAAAATATATAATATAATATAATATAATATAATATAATTAAAAATATAATATAATATAATATAATATAATATAAGTCCCCCTGCATAAGGTCGCCTGCAGAATGTACCATATTAGATATACTACTATATACATACAACTGGTGTGATTTAGTACAGACAGTGCCATGTTACTTCATGTACTATTAAGTGTTTCAACATACACTACTGTATTAAATAAAGTTTGCATACATACAGTGTACCATACCATATAAATATATTACTGTGATGGTACATATCCATATGGCTCGACTCATGAACCATGTACTTACTATAGTAAGTAGTACCATGGTAGATCCATATACTGTAGTGTAGTAGGTCCATGTACTATATCAGCAAATAAGTACTATGGTACCGTCAAAAATATCATGGTACCATATACTGTACAATGGGACAGGTACCATAGAACTACATATACCATGGTAAAATTTCTTATGTTACTGAAATGAGTATTAGAATAGAAGTAAAATCCAACACAAATCATAGTTATGAAACTGTAGTATAAACTGTAATAAACACCAGAAACTTTTTAACTGGTAGTGTGCTGTATATCCAGTATACATATGATTATATGTATACTGGATATACAAAACTATACTGAGTATACAAAAGTCAATAATGTTTATTCATTTGGCGGACGTTTTATCCAGAATGGTGCAAGAGCGCCGCTCTGGAGTTGGAACTCACAATGACTGACTTGGACCCCAAGTGACCGTTTTTTTATTAAAAACATAAGCGTTGAAATTTTCTCACACAAATCCTACTGTGAGGTGTATTCATAAAGCGTAATACTTAACGCTGCTGTAATGTCTCTGGGTCATGGCGAGGTAATGACTGTCAGGGCTTGTTCAGCTTTTCTGGTGCTGGCATTCCATTCATTTCTGTCTGCCGAAAACAGGCTTGACCCCAAAGCTCATATTGTCACAGCTGTTTTTTCTTTTTTTTTCTTTTTTTTTTTCTCGCCTGCTGGTTTACCTTTAAGAAACATTGACTCACTTTAAGGGAAAGGCTTCCAGATATTTATGGTAATTTTGCTCTCGGTCATTGTGTTGAATGAAACCTTCCCAAAAATGATACGATGTCAACACCGTATTCAAATTACTGAAGACCGAGAACTCTCGAGAGGCGACACCGCTTCAACGGGTTCGCCTTAGAGAGAATTGGAAGCATTTTAAAAGCAAATGTTGAACAGGAGAAGGTGTGAAACGAAGCCGCGTTGTTGTTGTTGTTTCGTTTTTTTTAAACTTTCAGTGGGTGTGTATGCGCCTGTGTGCATGTCTGCATGTGCGTCCAACTGCGCAGTCCAAGAATTCCATTAGGAAAAGAGTCTCTGTTTCTCTCTGTCTCTTTCTCTCACATACACACACACACACACACACACGCACACGCATGCACGCACACACAAACAATGAACCTCAGCTTTTAAGCCTGAATTGCATTGTGGGCATGTGTGTTTAATTGACAATAAGTGAACCATCTCCATTCATTCTTGCGAAGGTTTACCTTGCCTTTCTTTGTGAATTTGTCTTGGTGGACGTCCAGGAGACAGCGGGACGACTTGGCGTGAGTCAGCCTGCGTAGACTGGAGGCTTTCGGGTTTGAGTGGTGGACTGGGGCCCGGCTTTTTTAGCGCTAACGTTTGAAGAAATAGCTGCTAACTGGGAGCCCAGCCCACTAATGGAAATAATGCCTATAAATCCAACAGCAGGGGGAAAAATCCCAGCGTAGGCACGCACATGCGACCTGCTTCTTGTTTTGACTTGACTTGAACCCAGAAACCCATTTTGAACTCTGGACGTATGCTTTAATCGTCTCGGTTTGGTGATGATAACCCAGAGTTGGGGTACCTCAAATCTTAAATGATCAGAGATGTGGGGCGTTCAAGTCAAACCAGGACTTTTGATTCCGCAGAATAACCGAATACAGTTATGAGTGTTTAAGTCCCCTTTATGTCCTTATATGATCCCCTGCTACACTAATGCACGCATTCCAGTGTTTCACTAGTGCTTGGATACCATCAAGGTAGAAAGTTTTCTCGGTTCACCGGAGCCGTGATCGGGCCTCCCAAGAACTCCTTTAATGGCCAAACTTGTGGAGAGAGGTCAGGACTGTGCGGGGGATGTGGCAATAACTTCCAGACCACTTCCTGTGATCCAAACAGACAGATGCGTCTCTTTTTTTCGGACCCGGATCAGGTGTTTCACTCGCAACAACTGCAGTAGGCTTTGCGGATGTACAGCCTTCTTTAAATGTCAATCAGTTTCGCACCATCATTAATTAGAAACTTCTAAACACTACAAGTCCTGCTTTGACTTGAACGTCCTTTCGTATAATTACAGAATTTCAGAAGACATAAATTCTAATACTAAATATATTAACATTGTTTGTTTTATGCAATTGCTAAAAAGATGTAAAGCTGCTATGAACGTAATCTAAGAGTTCTGTGTCCTCACTGTCCGCCGCCTCTCATCTTCCCCCAGTCGTGTACATCTGCGGACCTCTTCAGACGTTCTTCAAAATCATGCACAGCTTTGAGGAGGAGGTGAAGAACCCAGAAGACTATGCCATCTTCTACCTGGACGCGTTTGGTGAAAGCCTCGGCGACGAAATGCACCGGCCGTGGCAGAGCTCAGCCGAGCAGTGGAAGGATCCGGTCAAGCTGTTTCAGGTACACCATTATAAACCCGTTAATAACCGGTTACTCGGGTCATACCGGGTGAACTGTCACATGTTTGAGTGGGCAGAGGTAAGTGTTCAAATATGTAACAGTTTACATAATTAGCAAAACCATTTTGTGTGTGTGTATGTATGTGGTGGCACACCGGATTGAAATGTGATTGTACCAAGGATGAGGGGAAGAAAGGAAAGGTGGTGTAAATTAAAGTAAAGAAAGAAAAGCAGGGCTTGAGAATACATGGAAAATGAAAAAGGGATAAAAGACAATAAACAGATAAAGGGAAAAGAAGAAAAGAAAGACTTGAAAGAAAGGAAAATTGTAGAAAATGAGAAAATCAGACGAAGAAAACGCGAAATGGAAAGTAAAGAGAGAGGGAGACTGTGAATATAAGAGAAAGAAAAGAAGAGAGAAAACACAAAATTGATGAAAGGAAAAGGAAGACAAACGGAAAGAAGGTAAGGCAACGTGAAAGTGAGGGGAAAAGAAGATAGAAAGAAAGATGGAGAGGGAAAAGAGCAAAAATGAAAGAAAGGGAAAAAGGAAAGAAGACAGTAAACTAATGAATGAGGAAAGCAGAAAAAGAAAGAACAAAGGAAAGAAAAAAAATGAATTATACTGCAGCAAGGAAGCAGAGAAAGAAAGAATGAACAAAAGAAAGAATGAAAAAAATATGGAGAGGGAAAGGATGGAGAAAGAAAAAACAATAAAAAAATAGATATATAGTTGAAATAAAAAAGAATGTATAAATACTGAAAATGAGTAAAGCAAAAAAAAAAAAAAAAGTATTTGGAAGAGGAAAAAACTGTGACCCATAAACAGGAGAACGCTGTGAGAGGAACACTTCCGTTTAACGTTTAAATTTAGTAATGTGTGACACCTTGTGCTTTTATTTCTTTTACCATTTATAGTTATCTTTAATGCTGGAACATTTCCGTATTTCATCCCTCTGGCGTTGCTTTTGTTTACCGTGAGCTGTCTTTCCTCTTCTAGTCTGTCTTCGTTATAACATACCGGGAGCCAGACAATCCGGAGTACGCAGCCTTCCGCACCGAACTGCACAAGAGAACCACGCAGGACTTTAACATGCAGTTGGAACCGTCTTTGGTAAGTGCACGCGATCTTTAAATTCCCCGGTTAATCAGAGCAGCGGTAAATAAACAAAGAAGCAAATCCGAGCCGCTGTTTCGTGTTGATTTTCACCCGGTGACCTCAGAATTGCCGGGAAGCGACGCAGGATGAGCGTAATCGATTGGGGGTTCGGTCCAAGTCTAGACACGTGAAGGCCGTTGGAGGTCTGCCGTGTTTTTCTGTAGCGCTCGGTGAAGCGTGCTGCTCTCTCTCCAGCCGCCGCATGCAGCCGCTGATCAGCTATGACACCTACAAACCGTGGAAACAAGAGTCTGGCTTCCTCGTGTCAGGCTCATTTTCCGGAATCAGCTGTGCTCGGGGATAAATATAGCAGACAAAGAGGCTGAAACCCAAGAACGGTTCGTGCTGAAAATATGGCCTCGAGGCATGCAAATACATTTGAAAAAAAAAAAAAAATCTTGCATTTGGGAATGAACCTAGTCAGGAATTTTTGTAACTTGACTCCGTCCTCCAAATCATTACCGTATACTAGTAATTTTGACACGGCATGCAAACCCGGAATTTCAGGCTAATTTTTTTATGTTGTTGTTGTTTTATTGTTTTTTTTTCCCCTTCCTGTTTCAGATGGATTTCATTGCCGGCTGTTTCCATGACGGCTTTATGCTCTACGCGAAGGCCCTCAGTGAGGCTTTAGCGGACGGAGTGTCTCAGAACGATGGTGTCGGTGTCATCGCAAGGATGCAGAACCGCAGGATTTGGGGTACGTCCGTTTTCAATTACCCTGACGGGTTAGAATTGAGCGATTGCTCTCTGGATGCAAACAATGCAGCGTGCCATGGCTGGTGCAGAGAGAGAGAGAGAGAGAGAGACGCTGTGTATAGAGATTTGTGATTGAGATGTGAGAGCCTGTCTCGGGCCAGCATCGAAAATGTGTTTCTAATACTCAACCCATCTGCCGAAACTTGTCATAGCAATAGAGTTGAGACATGAGCTTTCTCCGACTTGCTCCGTGCCAGAAGCGTGCTGGAGCCAGGCATAATACCGAGCGCAGGGTCAGGCTGGAGAGATAGCTTAGCGGTCGTATTTCCTGTCAAGAATCAGCATCCGAGAGGGGAAACTGTCCATTAAAGGAACAATTCAACTTTGACGTGCCAGTAACTGATGCACTTTGCCTGCTTATTTTGACAGATGATGGCTTAATGAAACAGCCTATAAACGATTTTAGCTTTTTATCTAATTTCTCACTTTTCTAACTACGTCTTTTTTTTTTTAAGCACTTTTTTAAATGCACTTCCTGAAATTTACCTTTCAAATCAGGATGCTTTTTTTTTTTCTTTCTTTTTTTTCTTTTTCTTTTGAAGAAAAATTCAGAATAAATTTCCACTGTCCACACTGAGTTGATATAATCTGTGTTTCAGGAGTGACCGGCCTCATTAGTACGGATAAAAACAACGCCAGGTTTACAGACTTCAGCCTTTGGGCCATGACCGACCTGGAAACTGGACAGTATGGGGTAAGCTGAGCAAATAAATCCTTGTCCCTGTCGGTAATATTGATAAAAGAGTGGGCTGGTTTTTTTTTTGTTGTTTTTTTTGTTTTTTTGGGACAAACATCAGTGGTGCCACGAAGCAAAGACAGTGTCCCCCACAAGAAGGGACTTTGAAGTCATTAGTAATCAGAAAGCAAAATCTAAACATTTTTTCTTATTTGTTTATTTATTTAGATTATTATTCATTAATTTAGTTTTGTTTCCATCGAATAAAGCCGTAAAATTGACATGGTGTAAATGGTACAGCGAGTCGGAGACTTTGAGAAGTTAAACAAGTGACACAAACTGAACATACCGAGCAAAGTGTCCTTGTCCAGCTTTTTTTTTTTTTTTTTTCAGTTTAAGTTTATTAAAATTTATTATAGTTTTAAACTATTATGACAAGCAGCAACATCCTTATGGATCATTTTTCTAGGTTATAATTTTTAAAGTGAGATGGCAGTCGCAGTATGAAATGCCACAGCGTCAGTGACTTCTTTCTCCTGGACATCTTTTGTTGTTTGAAACTACAGTCAGGCTGCTGGGTTGGTTTGAAAAAATTATAAATAAAGATAAGATATGTTTTTTAAAAATAAGTAAATTAACAAATAATTGCATTTTTGCTGTAAATTGGTATTTGAAATTTTGTTGTAAATGTGCATTAATTTAACTCAACTGTACACTTGATTTAAGTTTAATAATAATAATTAAAAAAAAAAGTCATCTAGTTGTTGATATAAGGTGACATTGATTAATGTCGTTTAAAAAGTCCCGTGAAATTCAAAATCAAGATCACATACTCTGTTCTGATTGGACGTGGAGTTTTTCAGTCTGTTATCTAGTTTCTTTGGCAATTGAATAAATAAATAAATAAATAAATGTTACTAAAATCATTATAGTGAGGAAGAATTCTTTCTTCTGAGTAACCCGACTCCTATTGTCACAGTGAATTACATCCATATCAGCGAATATCTATTTTGCATAACATGGTGTGAATGACCTCGATTAAAATCACTTAAAAAAAACAGTCATAGGTTTATATAGTCTCGTATTTACGACACGCGTTGTAGCCAATTAGCAACAAGTAATCGATGCTGGAGAAGAACTTCTGAGTTAATGCTGTGTTTTGTAGTCATTTTGTCTTGTTGTTGGGTTTTAGGCTTTGTTATCGCATCTTTGGTTTTATTGGCTCTTAACGTTGTGTCTTCAGGGCGGTAGTGATTAGCACCGTGGCCTCGTACAGTACCTCCAGTGTTCAGGGGTACGATTCCCGCCTCAGGGTCTCCGTGCTTGGTGGGTTTTCCTCCGGGTGCTCCGGTTTCCTCCCACAGTCCAAAAGACATTCACTGGCGTTCCCAAATTGCCCATTGTGTGTATGTACCCTAATAATCCAGAGTGTACCCCACCCGGGGTACTAGGTCTCTAGGACCCTGTACAGAAGGAAAAAATAAATGTTGTGTCTTTAGCTTTTTTTTGTTGTGTCCTTGGTCTTAATGTTATGTTTTTGGCTTTGCTGTTGTCTTTGTTTCTTATCGATTTTGGTTTTCATTTTTTTCTACGGTGTTTTCGTCCTTGTGTTTTGTTCTCCTTTCTTTTTTTCTGTTTTGGTTTTTTGATTGTCATGTTGGTTTTGCTGTTAAACTGTACCTTTGGTTTTGCTGCTGTTATTTGGTTTTGCTGGTTTTGCTGCCGGCTGTGTTTCTCAGATTTGCTGTCATGTCATTGATTTTGCTGTTACGGTACGTCTTTGGTCTTTGCTGGTTGCTGTTGTGTTTTTGGTTTGAGGAAATGTTTTGCACGTCTAAGCCACCATAAAAATGCGGTCTGATTTCTTGCTGGTTTTCCTTCCTGTGAAATACACCAATAATGACCGTCAGTGATTCGGGTATAAAGTATGTTTAGTTACAAAAAAAATTATAGTGATAAATGAAATGTAGTAAAGAAGAACTGACTGGGCTACATTCACAGACGATGCATTTGCACCATGTGACCATTGGCAGCACACGTCACCTTGGAGGGATTGTGTAATTATGAGACCCTTAACAAAAATGCTTTTAGACTGAAAGGTTTTTCTTCAGATTGAAGAAAATATTTGTCTTTTGCAACCGGTGTTAAGCAGTCCTTGTTTGGCTTTTAGGGCGACTCGAATAAGTGGCGGAGTTTATTTACACCGTTGGTGATTAAACTTCAGCTAAATGTGTAGGTGTTCCTTTTTTATGGGTGTTTTCCTGAAGATAAACAGGGTTGTGAGCTTGAAGTGCTAAAAAGCATCTGTAACCTATTAGTAATGTCGATTACGGACATTGGCGATTCTTTTACTCTGTGCAGTTCTTCAGTAGATTCATGGTTAAAGCTGTGAAAGACATGTCTGTACAGGCAGGGGGAAAAAAAAAGACAGACTAAGAGAACCTTCATGGAAAAACAACGGGTTAGGTAGGTCAAGAACGCTTGATTTATATTCTTGGACAAAGCCTGTAGCTCTCTCGACTGAATCCTTTAACAGACCCGCTGCGCATTTAGTATCCAACCTGAAACACAGGTATAACATCTGTCTATATTGATAGGCATTTTTCGTACCCTCTGTTCCCCGTTGCCAAAGTTACTTAAAGGTCAGACGTTTTATATGAGCCTATTAACGAGAATAATCCATATAGCACATTTACTGTACAACCAAAGAGTTGATGCAGAGTTAAAAAAAAAAAAAAGTTGGTAATTCAGTTTTTAATGCAACAGATCAGGTACCGGATTCACTGCCAGTTATGTCACAAACAAGAAAGTCAAGTGGTGGCAAATATTCAATTTAAATGCAGTATACCTTGTGTACGGTGAGATTTTTATATAGTATTTAAAATTTTATTGGCTATTCATTGGGAGTCCCATGTATTAACCGAGATTCTGATGCGAGTTTAAGGAACACTGGATAATGAAATGGTATAAATTATATTATATATAAGGATTTGTCCAGTATCTATTCTACTGGATAGTTTATCGGTGAGTCATTGTAAAGTGGTATATTTATACTGTATATATGGTCCCATTAAATATTAAAGGGTTAGCCAATGGGATATCTATTTCTGTAGGTTCCTTATTGGACATTTATGAGTCACTCATTGAAATATAATATATTTCTATAGAGCTTTTATTAAATATTAAAGGGTTAAGCAATGGGTTATGTATTTCTAATTGTCTTATTGGACATTTATGGGTTACTGATTGGAATATAATATATTTCTATAGGGTTCCATTAAATATTAATGGGTTAGCCAATGGGATATCTATTACTGTAGGTTCCTTATTGGACATTTATGAGCTACTTATTGAAATATATTTCTATAGAGCTTCCATTGAAGATTAATGGGAAAGCCAGATATACAGTATGTACTTAGGCAATATTAAATATTTCTGGATTAGTTCTGGTAATATGATTTGTGCCTATAGTTCTTATTTAATAAGATCTATTTCTGTAGAGTTACTGTTGGATATTTTTCTATAGGGCTTCATTGAAAATTATTGGTTTAGGCATTTTAGGGTTCTAATAGGATATTTATGGATTAGACATTGTAACAGGATCTTTTTTTATATGTCGTTTTCTTTTGAATATGGGTTTACCATTTGGAATAAGATCTATTTCTGTATAGGTTCTATTGGCTATTGCTCAACTAGCCATTGGTATATGATATATTTCTACAGGGTTATATTTATGGGTTAGACATTACAATATGCATTTTTATAGGGTTCCAATAGGATATTTATGGATTAGCCATTGTAACATGATCTATCTCTATAGGGTTTCTACTGGAATTGATGCTTATGTGTTATTCATTTCATCTATTCATCTATTTCTGTTGAATAATCTCTTTCTACAGAAATCCTATTGGACATATATTTTCTCATTAGAATATTGCCTTATTTGAATAGGATAGCCATTATGTAAAATAATATCTTTCTTGAGTGACCTATATGTAGTTATATGTAAGAGTCTTGTATGACTTGTTGTTGTTGTTGTTATTGCTGTTGTTGTTTCATGGATGTTCTACTGGTTTCTAGGAATTTTATTTTGGGTGCTTCATGTAAATCCGACATGGTCGCCTTTAGGTATCTTTCACGGAAGGGTGTATAAATCAATCTGTGTACAAAAACTCATGGATTCCGGTGTGATTCCTATGGGAATTGTCAGTTCAGGGTGGTATGGTCGTGCAATGGGTCAAATGTTGTCCTCTTAGTTCCTGGGTTCCTGTTTTTACCCCGTAGATTGGGCAGCTGTCTGTGTGGTGCTCTCCAGCGTGTGAGTATTTAACAACAGACTTACAACTTTTTTTCTTTGTAGATTGTTGGACACTATAATGGAACCAATAAGGAAATTGTGTGGTCGGCTACAGAAAGGATTCACTGGCCAAAGGGTTGCCCTCCACTCGATGAACCTCGCTGCCTAGTCTCGTGTGAAGGTAAGAGGAAATGCATGTGTAATTAATAACCCTTTCTTTTAGTGATTTATGGCACTATAGAGTCAAAGTACATCTTTGTACATCTTTACGTGAAAAATGGTAAAAAAAAAAATAAAAATTAAAAATAAATTAGATGCGAAGAGGTCCTGGTTTAGCTGTACTTTGACAGAGTTGGCCCCCAGACGTTTGTTGATAAACTTTTTGGAGCAGACATAACGTTATTTAAATCGCCAAAGTTTTAATTTGTTATTTTGACTTTTTGTTTAGAGGAATTTTGCTAGTGATTGAAAGTTTTCCCAATCCGCAAATTTTTTGGCAGTCCTGTAGTCAGATGCGAGTGAGTCACTGAAACCGCTGTGGCAGCAAATTTATATCAGACGATGTAAGAAAATTGTAAACTTTGAGCAAAGTTACAGGCATGTAAGAAATTTTTATTCCGCTACATCGGTACCAATTTGGGTTGAAACTTTTAGTTGTCAGTCAAAAAAAAAACAGAAACTTCTTATTTAACTTTTAATTACTTCAATTTCCAAAGTTTGTAAACATATTTCAGAGTCTGTGGTGTTGTACAGACTAAATATTTGAAGTAGCATTTCAGCGTGTTTGTGCCTTTTATACTTTTATTGCAAATTTACATACTTTGGGCATAATTATTTACTGATTTGTGCCATTTGCACAAAACCATTTAGGAAACACATTTCTGATATATATGTAAATGGTCAAGTGTGAAAGTTTAAAAAAATTTTTAGAAAAAAAGCAATCGCAAAAAAAAAAAAAAGTCAATTCGTGCAATGTATTATAATTATTATGTATATACTGAGTAAAAAGACATGAACATCACAATGAACAGGAACAAATCAATATAATCAATATAATGATTCAACAGCAGTGATTTCAAACAGGAAAAAAAACAGAATCACAAATCATAACAACTACTTCCTTTGAACTGTCTCGCACAGGTTTTCGAATGTCAACTCTTTTTGCCTTATTTTCATTTTTTAACGTGTCAGAGATTCACAGGAGTGTAAATTTGCCTCTTATTTTCCAGACCAAATTCCCGTCCTCGGGATTGTTGCTGTAGGCTCCGGTCTCGCCCTCATCATTTTTGGAATGTCAAGCTTTCTCATTTACAGGTATGGTTTTGGCTCCGAATTGTTAGACCTTGCCGGTTTCTTTTTCGTTAAAAAAAAAAGAAAGAGAGAGAGAGAGAGAGAGAGAGAGAAATGGGAATTCCAGGAGAGATTTTAGCTGCAGGTCTTGCAGATTTCAGAATTTACGAGATTTACAAGATTTATGCAGAGATGTGGAGAGTCTAAATAGTTCCGCGCTGGAATGTATAAACACTAACAGCGCTCTGGCAGAGAAGACGCCGGATCCGACGCGCATCAGTTTCACATCAGAACTGTCCTGGCTTGGGATTAATATGTGGACGTAATGTTTATTTTCGTCTTCTGCTTCTTTACCGTAATCCATTAGCGGTGTGTTTCTTGTGTTCCTTGAAACAAGTAGCTGGGAACCAAGAACTGAAAACCAAAGGAGGAACTTTACTGTTGAATTCAATTGAATTGATCTTCTTAACATTGTACGGTAAATATTTATATTTATGTTAATGGCTTATAGTCTAAATACTGTCATTTCAGGTTCGGAAGCCATTTCATGATCTTATGCATTTTTGTTAGTGCATTCCGACTTCTTATAAAACACTATTATATATACACGCACACAGTCTGTCACAAGCGTTGCATATTTGCTTTAATTATATGACCAAATAATGATTATATATATACACACAGTGCTGTGCAGAAGTTCATTTCTTCAGATCGAATTAAATTTCATTGACTTAACTTTGATCACCTGCCTGATCATCTGCACCTGCTTCTCACCGGTTCACGCCTTACGTTAGATGCTTTATATGCTCGAATGATTCATAGGTCAAGGTGTGGCTTAACAAACTCTGAAATTGCTCAGTACCAGAAAGAGAGCCAGAAAAGTCCCGCAGGAAGCCTGGAGAACTATTCCTCAAGACTGCATTAAAATACAAGAAGGTCTGGGTCTTTGGAAGCAAAATCTAAAGAAATGAGGGGGGCTCAAGACTTTTGCACGGTACTTTACATGGGAAGGTTAGTGCTCATGAGTTCAACAGTATAATCAGATTTCTTAGTGCCGTTGTACAGTATAGCCGTGAGATTCCTTGCAAAAAAAAAAAAAAAGTGGGCAAAAGACATCTGTAACACTGTGATGCATGTTATTATATTACGTATAATATAAGCGCGGTATAAATCTCATAAAGATGTCATTGAATAATTCGAAAAACAATTCTACAGTCGTTTTATCCCGATCTGATATTGCTTTCCTCGGTCAATCGCTTTGTTCTCCGGTGTTTGCATTCCTATCCCTCTTCCTTTCAGGTTCGCCATCGCTCTTCTGCACTTTTCCTCCAAAAGAAAAACGCTTACAGCTTGAGCTCGTCGTTTCGTCCAGACAAAATCCATTACGCTAAAGACGGATAATGAGGAGTAAGATCACGCTGATAAGTCAATGGTGTGAGGTGAGGTTTCGCAGGAAGGCAACGTGAGCGGTTTAATAGTGCGAAAGAGGGCTGTTTAGGAAGGAGGAGTGGGGGGTACTGAAGGCATTCACATATGGGATTCATGAAACAATAAGTCCAGTGTGGAATGCTTCCCTTTTGCACCAAGACCTGCTAATAGCATTAAAATGAGAACCTTTAAATAGAAGAAGAAGAAGAAGAAGAAGAAAAAAAAGGCCGTCTATCAATGTGGCTTTCTGCATCAGGGCTTGATTTGACAGATTTGAAATCGTTTAACCTTTTAACCTCTCGGGAATTTATTTAGTTCAATAACTACGCTCCTTTCCTTTTTTAGTTTCACTGTAGTTACTACATAATAAGGTTATTATACCATGCATAAATTATTATACATGCATTATACTTACTGTATACTATGCATGATTTTTTTTTAGCTCAGTACAGCACCTACAGTATGTTAGGTAATAAATAAGCTGACAGCTTTACTATGCCCTCACCAAAAAAGAATTCTGTCCTAATAGTAATAATAATAATAATAATAATAATAATGAAATATTTTACATGTGACGAACCCCCAAATAAATCCTGTTTGCAATATCTTTGTTTTTTTCCCCCCTATTAAACCCCCGCCAAGCTTTTTCCCTTCTTCCAGCCTAGAAAAACAAATAACGGTGGGTCTTTTGGGGCAGACCAGGGTGGCTACGAAGGGGAGTTTTAAAAAACCCAGTTGAAATGCAAACGCTGCAATATCCCAGCCTCGACATCTGGAAATGTTTTGCACCTTTTAGATTGGAATGTGTGAGCTTTGCTCTTTTCTCTCCATCTTTCTTTCACTTCTTCTCTCTCTCTCTCTCTCTCTCTCTCTCTCTTTCTCTTTCTCCCCTGAACAACAAACCGGCTCATTTTGAATTCCTACCAAGGCAACGTCCGTGTAATGTCAGGATGAGCGATTTCGGTTCGTTTGAGCTTGTTGGAGAAACAGCAGGACCGAAGAGAGCAGCTCCAGATGTGTCGATCTGTTTGGAAAGTGTCCACGTGTTTGTGCACACGGTGGAGTGGACATCCAAGTTTACTTTTGGTCCAAAATAACAGGAGGGGAAAGGCACGAGTAGCAGTGACCCTAAAATGGCTCGGACTCTATTCCTCCTCCTCCGCCGCCCCCCCTGTCCCACCTAAAGGCTGTTTTTAGTCTAGGAAAATGGCTGGGACTCAAATGAACAGTCATTGTACCTTTCATTTGTGCATTGGTTCACAAATATTGGCCAATAATCAATAAGAAGGTTTTGGTAAAATTTCAATCCGTGTTAAAAGTTTCTATGCAAAAGATCTAAAGCGCATTTTTATATGTGTACCTAGTGGCCATTTGATTAGGAATACCTCAATTCTCATTCAGGCAATTCTCCAGATCAGCAAATCAAATAATTCAGAGAGTTTCAGTGCACTTGTCCAATGTGCTGACATCCAGTTGTACAGAGTGTATACAGTAATATACTGTAATACAGGGGTTCAAGTCAACCCAGGACTTTTGATTGTGCAGAATAACAAAACACAGGTAAGAAATAAAGTAAAACTTCTCTTTATTTCTCTCTGTATAATCCCCTGCTACATTGATGCACTTATCCCAGCGTTTCGCTAGTGCTTGGATACCATCAGGTAGAAAATTTGCTCAGCACCCCGGAGTTACTGTATGATCAGACTGCTTGCTTCACGGCTGGAATGCTGGCCAAAACATGTGGAGGATGTGGGGATGTGGCTGTAATGTGCAAGATGAGTGTTGTTTTGGTGTGCGTACAGTTCCCACGGACAGATGCGCCTCTCCCGACAAGTTACCTATCGATTTTCTCACGGAACGTCCAGATGTTAAATGACTGCGGTGAGCTCCGAGCCACCATGACCAGGATCGTCATACTGTACATGGACCTGCGGCCTTCTTTGAAACGCTTGCACCGTTCAATTGTTTCACCGCGGCTAAGAGTCTCGTACTGGAAATTTCATCGCCGGTTTGACTTACACACCCCTTGTATAATATCATTTTATTGAGAAACAAGCTTCTAAACAGTTCTGAAGCCTGGTTGTGGAATGGTGTTGTATATACTGTGTTTCATTTGAGTTTAGTTTATGGCCACTGAAATGACAATTGGTATTACGTTGGGCTTCCTCGTGTCTGCCATTGCTTGTGACCCCATTTGACTAAACTCGGACCAGATGAGACGCATCTATTTTGAGGTTGATGCGGCATACTTTTCTGTCTGTCCGTCTTTAAACATCCTGTTTTCATTTGTTTAAGCAAGCCACTCTGTCGGTTCGCTACCCGGACCAGAGAGAGAGAGAGAGAGAGAGAGAGAGAATAAATAAAAAAAATCTATAAAGCCAGTTAAATCTGTCCTACTTTTGACCTATTGACCCTTTAAATCAATAATAAATGCGTGCATAGAGGTTGAGCCGAACTGGTTTGTGTATTATGATATGCTACAGTACTTACACTGGATTGTCTTTACGACAGTTAAAGATCTTTGTGCCAATCCACCATAATAACATTTATGCAGTCCTTTTGTATTTACTGTTTCCATTCAAGGAACTCCTTTACTGTATATTGCCTAAAGTGGCCGGGTTCTGTGGGAAAACCACAATCCTGGCACCTCTGGTTGTGACTTCAGAGACATACTTGGCGCTACGAGAAGGTCCCTTGCCTCTAAACTGCGCTCAATTACGAGTCATTGGAATAAAATGATCCGTCAATACAATAAAAGCAGAAGGTCTTTGATTCCGATGTGTTCAGGAAGCTGAAGTTGGAGAAGGAGCTCGCTGGAATGCTGTGGAGGATTCGATGGGAGGATCTGCAGTTCGAAAGCCCCAACAAATACCACAGGCGCGCTGGCAGCCGTCTCACTCTCTCCCAGGTATCTCTTTCATTCCGCACCGTTATCCTCATATCTGGTGGGCGGTTCAGCTCTGATTCCTTTTCCAGCTGCATCCATGCCGTCCATTTTGACAACTTTCTTAGCCCTTTTTGTTTTTCTTAACTACTATAACTAAGGCGAACTTTTCATTCCAAGTTTATCTAAAAAAAATAAAAATAAATAACCTTGCTTATTGGAGTGAAAGAGACAGCCAATTTAGCAGCTAACATCCCCTGGTGACAGACTCTACTACTGTATACACGCGGTCATTTTTAAAACTCCTGAGACGGCCTGAGTCATGGCTGGCCGTCTCGCTCTCAATAGTTTTGTTGTACGCTAAAATGACTCACTGATTCTGACATTAGTATGATTGCTTAATGATCCAAAATAGCTTTAATGCTTTCTAAACTCTCCGTAGGATTCGGAAACCCTTAATGTCTACTTCGCTGTGCAGTAGCAGACACACGCACACATACACACACAAACACACACGGCGGGTTTCATAACAGTTGTTGGGGCGTATATACAGTATACACACACACGTACATATGCATGTCTTTATGGTGCATATGTTTCTAATGAATTTTCCAGGCTGCAGCACTGATATTGGCGCTGCTGTTCATTCTGTCCTACCTCATCTCAGCGAACGCGCGAGCCAGTCCGTGTTCGGTTTAAGTGTCATTTTAGTCATCCTGTTTCATTCTGGAAACTTCTTCCCCGTGCCATATTTTATAAATAACTGCTGTGTTTGAATGTGGATCAGTGTAGCATGAAAATAAATAATGTGATTGTATAATGTGTCATTAATGTGAAACACTGGAAGAAGTGATGAAACCAAGTGCAGGAGTGTTAAAGATGTTCAATGAGCTCATTTTATTTTTGCATAAATTTGAAAAAAAAAAAAAAACTTTTTTTTCCCTTACTGATTTCTTATTCTTTTGCATGTTTGTCACATTTTAATGTTTCAGATCATCAAACTAATTAAAATATTAGTCAAAGATAACACAAGTAAACACATCAAGCAGGTTTTAATTACATTTTTAATAGTTTTTTATAATTAAGGGAAAACAAAATCCAAAACTGCATAGCCCTGTGTCAAAAAGTGTTTGCCCCCTGAACCTAATAACTGGTTGGGCCACCCTAAGCAGCAACAACTGCAATCAACTGCAATTTTTTCGATAACTTGCAATGAGTCTGTTACAGCGCTGTGGAGGAATTTTGGCCCGCTCATCTTTGCAGAATTGTTATAATTAAAGGGTTTTAGAGCTTTTTTAAGGGGGCAAACACTTTTTCACACCACTGTATATGGGTGTGTGTGTGTGAATTAATGCTTTACTGGTAAAAAAAAAAAAGAAATCCAATAATTTGCAAAAATCTGACATTTTTTTGGGAAACCAAGCTGACAAATGGAATCAAACATATACAATAAGTCATAGTAATATTATGCCAATTATGTTAATATACTGTATATCTAGGCTCTACATGTAACACTACAGTCATGCAAAAATGTTTTGAGAATGACACAAATATAAATTTTCAAAAAGTCCGCTGCTGCAGTGTTTTCAGATCTTAACCAGAGGTTACTATGGTACACTGAAGTATAATTATGAGCATTTCATATGCTTTTATTGACTTAATATTACATTAAGTTTAAGCAAAGAAGCAATATTTGTTTTGACCTTTCTTTTTCAAGACCTATGCAATTCGCCCTGGCATGCTGTCAATCAACTTCTGGGCCACATCCCGTCTAATGGCAGCTCACTCTTGGATAATCAATGTTTGGAGTTTGTCAGAATTTGTGGGTTTTTGTTTGAGGATTGACCACAAGTTCTCAGAGGGATTTAGGTCTGGGGAGTTTCCCAATTCATGGACCCAAAATCTCACTGTTTTGGTTCCCAAGCAACTTTTGCCACATGGCAAGGAGGTCCCTCGTGCTGGAAAAGGCGTTGTATGTCACCAAACTGTTCTTGGATGGTTTGGAGAAGTTGCTCTCGGAGGAAGTTTTTGTACCGTTCTTTATTCTTGGCCGTGTTCTTAGACACAATTGTGAGTGAGCCCACTCCCTTGTCTAAGAAGCGACCCCACACATGAACGATCTCAGGATGCTTTACTGTTGGCGTGACACAGGACTGATGGTAGCTTTTGTCCTGATGCTCCAAACAATCGGAAATGAGATTCATCAGAGAAAAAGACTCTGTTTTTCCCTTTCTGATGTGTATGAAGGTGAGCGCTACCATCAGTCCTGTGTGTGTGTCAAACCTTGAGATTCGGCCGCAGCTGCAATATTATTGCGTCCGCATGTTTTTAGACACAGAGATTTCCAAGAATCGCACACTTTTTAGATCCATACCTAGTTAACAAATTAGAAGATTAGATTTTTTTTCCATTATTCCTCTTGATGAGTCTTTTTAAAGCTCCCATGTTGAGCATTACAACAGAGTGATTTCCTGACAAATAGCAGAAACCTTTTAGAAATATTATTTATGTTTGTTAAGAAATCAATGGAAATTGAAAAAAAAAAAAAAACTCAAAATGAAAAAAAAAATTCACTTGGTTGAATTTTTGAATAGTTTTCTGCGAGTTTCTCCGGTGTTTCAGCGTTATTTTACATCAAGCAATCAATAATTTCTATTTATTATTTATTGTATTTTTTTACTTTTTAAACACATTAGTCTAAAAACTGGAATAATATTGCCAAAACCCAGACTAAGGTACGTTAAACGCTTATGAAGGCCAACATTCAGCGTGTTTTCGATGTGTGGAGTGCAGGATGTTAATCCATTCTTCCTCGGTAGTCAGTTAGAACTTGAAATGGTCCTGGAACAGGAAATAACGTGCTGGAACGTGTTTGAGCTTCTTAGTTCCATTAAAGAGGAATTTTGTATAGTGCAACATTTTCCAAACTTTTTCTCCTCTTTATTTAATCCTTTATTTATAAATCATGAGAAAAGTTTATATGAGCATTTCCTGAAATCACCGCGATAGACCATAATTGATTTTGATTTTGAAGTGAGCACATGCTGAAAAAAACACTTTTAGACTATTTTAGAAAAAAACTTAATGCGCTTAATGTTTTTAAATGTACACATGAAACTTGACTTGACTACAACTTTTGATTGTTTCCTTTGATATAAGTAAAAGAATCACAGGCGTGCTGTTGGCTTTGAAGTGAAAGCTGGATAATTTCTCTGTGTCTGTGAGTTCCGCGTGCAGGGGGAGGGGCAGCTGCAGTGGGAGGTCCAAGCCACGCCTTATACAGAGTCATATCTTTGTAACCATGTGAGCTAGAAACGAGCTGTGGCCATGTGTAATTACTCCAGGAATTGTATCTAGTTTCGTCTACTCTTACACTAACGTCACGCAAAATTATAACAGAAACCGTGACAGCTGTAGAAAACTAACTCCCCCCCTTGTGACTGAAAGTTGTACTGCATACATAAATGGCGCCCCAAATAAAATCTTGTGCCGACCCACCTGTTGACCCGGTGTTCAGAAAACACTGACAGTGTACTGTACGTATGGATCTTTGCCACACAATATACACTATACCCTGACCAACTCGTTCCTGACCTTGCTAGATGTAATGGTGTAAGCCTACTCCATGTTGCTTTATGTGAGGCCGAATCAATTATTCATTTTTACCCGCTATAGACGTCTACATTGATTTAAATGGCTGCTAATGTTCTGTCCCCTGTCTGCACTTTTCAGAGGGGTTCCAGCTACGGCTCCTTGATCACGGCGCATGGAAAACATCAGCTGTTTGCAAAAACAGGCTATTTTAAGGTGAGGCTGAGTTCTTCTGACATTTTCCTTAGCTCCGCTTTTTTTTTATACACCCACATAAACATACATACTCGAAGAGAGAGGGAGAGAGAGATGGGGAAAGAGAGAAAGGAAGATGGAGAGAGACAGGGAGAGAGAAAATGGAGAGAGGGCGAGACAAAAAGGAAGAGAGAGAGACAGATGTCTACAGAGAAAGGGTAGAGATGGATAAGAAGTGAGACACTGAGAGATACAGGGAGAACTAGGAAGGGAGGAGAGACAACATAGGAGAGAGTGATAATGGAGAGAGAGAGGGACAGATGGGGAAGAATCAGGGTGAGAGACTGGAAGAAGGAAGTGATACACAAGGAGAGAGAGAGAGAGAAGAAAGAGAGAGGGAGATGCAGATGGGAGGAGAGACATGGAATGAGAGGATGAGACAAATGGGGGAAGAGACAGGGAAACATGGAAAAGGGAGAAGGAGAAAGAGTAAGCACGATGTGTAGTGAGACAGTGAATGAGAGATATGGGAGAGAGAGAAAGAGAGGGGGAGAGAGACTGAAAAGGAGAGAGACCGGTAGAAGGAGAGAGAGAAAATGGAGAGAAAGTGAGAGAGTGCGAGAGAGAGAGAGAAAGCGAGATAGATATGTAAAGAGAAAGGGAGAAAGATGCTTAGAGAGAAAAGGACGAGACAGGTGAGTAGTGAAAGACAGAGAGGAAGAAAATGGAGAGATATTGAGACATAATGAACGAGAGAGATGCAGACGGAAAGGGAGCCAGAGAAAACTGCAGACAACATAAATAGATAAATAGAGAGAGATGCAGAGAGAGAGTGAGTGAGAGAACTATAGACATTGGGATAAAATGTGTGTATGAGAGAGAGAGAGGGAGAGAGAGCTGTGGTCTCATCACTGTATTACTCTGTGATCACATTATATCGCGCCGGTGCGATGTGTTGGCACGACTGTGAACTCCTCTGCGTTTCTCGTGCTAAATGAATTGGATTAGTGATGTCAGCGCACCGGCAGTAACAGCAGAGTTCCCTCGAGGTGCATGTGTATTTACTCACAAGCAAATCAAGACCATTTTCAGAGACGGAACAATTGCCCTTCTGTTAACAGTCCTGTTTATTCCAGTTACATCATACACACAATTAACACTAGGTAAGAGCTGCACACCTCTGAGCGTCCCGATGAACGTCCAGCGCGCCAAAGGCTTACGCATCTCACAGCGGCACGTTAAGGAAGAGAGCAGCTTAAAAGCTATGTAATAATAATTCGATGATTATATCAGCTTTTGAGACGGAGTCATTTTAAAGCTCGGCCTACGATAGAGCTGAAACACTTCCAGGAATGTTTCATCTTCCATCTCCAGACAGACACGCAGACAAATTCTCTTTCAGACTTTCTTTTAATTTCTGGTAAGTTTTTATTTATTTATTTATTTATTTATTAGTGTCTATATGGAATAATTTTTCATGTCTGATATTGCAGTGTGCAAAATCGATCATTTCAATTAATTATCCATTGTCTTAAATTCTAATTTGCATGCATTTAATAATTAACCTATTTCAAATCTGATGTATTTATGGTATAATCTGCTCTGACTAAAATGCAAAAATTTGCACTACCTGAAATAAAACGAAGCAATATTACACTCGAGGTCGTGCCGTTGTAGTGAATATCGGAACGGCTATGGCACGAGTGCTGACGGTATCACAGCTGTGCTGATATTCAGCCCAACAGCACGACTTCGAGTGTGCTATTGCTTTCATAGAATAGTTCAACAAACACCATTTATTATCAAGAGATTATGATTTGTTTGTTTATTTAACTAATAAGCATAAACAACACATATCCTTCTGTGACTGGCGGAACTAACTAACGAACCGTGACTAGCTGAGCTGGCGACTGACCGTTAGTATAAGTAACATTATTAACATTATTAATTAGAAAGAAGTTTTAAATTAGTTGTAAAAAGTAGTTCCTGAGAAACATACGAGATTCAGACGTGCGTTACCTCACGTTAGCTGTGAAAAGAATAACTTGCATGGTTCTGAGGCAATCCGGAACGACTTAGGACCAATTACTGTTGAGACGAGGTGCTGTTTAAGATGACATAATGCTATGAAATGTTTTCTTTCTGAAAGTGCTTCTGTGTTTGCTTTTGAATGTGGGTTTTGGCAGGCAACCGCTCTTCCTTGTTTTCAGTACTGCAGACCGTACAGACCTACTCGCTGCGACCGACAGTTATTGTAATTAACGATTATTAGAACACACATGACACGGAGTGATAAATATAGCTAAACGTCCCAGTGCTGTTATGCTCTATATCAGTCTTGGAATGCCTCTCGTCCAATCAGATTACACGGTTGGAACAAACTGTGGTATATTGTTATTTATAGCAGTGATAAAAATAAGTCTTTTGGATTCGTTCCTTCTTTTATGAATGCAACAACCAAAAAAAAAAAAAAGGACAAATAATGCATGTCAGGATATTAATAGCACAATAATTTAGCATCGTCTTTTAATTGCATTCTGTATTTTCTTTTCGAATGTAATATTAATGTGCTGTAATGATCTTTGCTAACTCTAACTCTATCAGGCCTTGAGAGTGGAAATTTTGACTTCATGTTTTTGGCTCTGTTCAAACAATTTTTCTGGTGTGTGTGTGTGTGTTTTTTTTTTTTTTTTTGTAGGATGTGTTTATATTTCCTTTTTCACTTTCTGGAGTTTTTCTGGACTTTTATATGAAGATAAATGTTTCCTTTTTCTTCTATGGTGGATGCAAACGTGTGCGTTCGCTGAGGAATCGGACCGTCCCTGACACGAAGCTGCTCTTGGCTATTTGTAGTTGTGACTCTGGGATATTTGATTATGAAATGTGTTTATCAGTGACTGCGATGCTGCGAATTTTCTGGAAGACACTATAATTTGTGCAGCAAAAAAAAAAAAAAACCCTAAACAAAACTAAGACTAAAAACAGGTTTCGCAGTTGGCATGCCTTCAGTGGACATGACTAATTTATTTTTGACTATTTTCCATGATGCTTTTCTTGAATGAATAATACAGCTTGATTCTGTGTTTCAACCCACATGGAGACTAACACGTTACTTATTTCTCGTCTCAGGGAAACCTGGTGGCAATCAAGCACGTGAACAAGAGGATCGAGTTGACAAGACAAGTGCTGTTTGAACTGAAGCATGTAAGGCAAGAGGTTTGTTTATTCGGTGTGTGAGTGTACGGGCGTGTGCATGCACGTGCGTTTGCGCGTGCACGCGCGAGTGTGTTTGGGAGTGTGTATGGGTAAAGTTTGTGTTATCCTGCTGTTTATGACCATTCAGTAACCTCTGTACCCAGTGTGGTAAAAAAAACAAAAACACACACACACATTACCCTCTCACATCCACAGTGTAAGAGGTGTATATATGTGTGTGTGATGGGGGAAGTTGTTGGGGAAAGGGGTGGAGAGCAGCCTGAGGCCGTGGAAAAAGGGGGAAGCAATGCTGGACGCTGTGTCTCAAAGTGCTGAAAAATGGCCAGCATTTGCTGTGAAAGCACTGGAAAATGGTCTTATGTAAAAAAAAAAAAAAAAAAAAAAGAATAATATAAAATTCCCAGCAGTCTGATTCAGAGACAGCACCACGACTACAGTACGTCAGCACTCGAACTTCCAAAATCAAGAAATTCGCCAGCGTAAAGCATATCCTACACTTTCTACCATCTGCATATTATCTAACTCTTTCATAATACGGACACATCATCACTGCTGCTGTGCAAACACTGACAACAGCTCCATTTGAGGCTTTTTTTTTTTTTTTTCCCAAAGAAGGCCACAGCTAATGGCAAGCACTAAGCACCATGTTCTACACACAGCTCCGAAAGTGGGGTCTACTGACCCCCCATCCGTGGGAGCCTGCAATTTTATTATTTACTTTTGTGACATAACAGCAGTGATTCATCTTGACTATGATACTGCTGGAGTCTTGCAATGCAAAAAGCTTTCTTAAAAGAACTCCAGTAGATTATTATTTAAATAAATGATAGAGATTGTACTTTTGAACTTGTCCGACGAGATTAATGGGTTTAAAAGCAGGCCCGGTGTACTAATGTGTTCAGTTCCTGAGCAAAAACATAAAGTTCTTAAAAACAAGCACCAATAACTTTATGTCAATCTAACTCTTTGAATTCTGTGGATAAAATGTCCATGTATAATAATAATAATAATAATAATAATAATAATAATAATAATACGTTTGCCTAAAGTTTATACACACAAAAAAAAGCACATTACTTATCTTTCTCTCTGCACTACTTACTATCTCCAGTTTTTAACAATCGCCTATGCAGGATTGGACCGATTTGATTCTTGGAAAACCAAATACAGTATGGAAGAAGTAGTAAAGTTTCAGCAAGGGGAATATTATGTAGCTTCTCACCAGGGAGGTGATTATGTAGGTCAAAGGCTATACTAACTGGCCTTAGCCTGGGGACGTTGACTAACTAACTCACCTTCACAGAGACACACAAAGAGTTTAGAGGTTGCTGAGATCATAGCAGCTGAAAAGAAAACACGATTATTCATGCTGATTGTATTCATGCTTATTTGCCTTGCTTTTTTGAGATTTGTAAACTGGGATTTAATTAGTGTTATCACTTTTTTTATGGGATTGATTGTAGATGAGGGACGTCCAGTTTAACCATCTCACCAGGTTTATTGGTGCCTGTATTGATCCTCCAAATGTCTGCATTGTGACTGAGTATTGTCCCAGGGGAAGCCTCCAGGTAAATACTTGCTTCCTTTACACCATAGTACACGTTTCTTGTCTGTTTGATAAGCTTTTGATAATCGTATACCCATTTTCATGTAATTATCAAGATGCTAGAATAAATAGGACTCGACTGTCTAACTACAAAAGGAAAATATTAAATGTGTTATATTTCTATGCATGAATTTCTGTGGTAATTGATTTTTTTCCTCCTGATTTTGAGTTTGAGTCAAACCAGGACTTTTGATGGTGCATAATAACAGAACACAGTTATTAGAGTAAAAACTACACTAATGCACTTATCCCAGCGTTTCACTAGTGCTTGAAACGCTGGCCTCCAAGGAACTCCTTCAATGGCTCAAACATGTGGAAATGTCTTGGAGCAAGAGCACGACTGTATGATTGATGTGGCAATAACTCAGAGCCGAGTTCCTATAACATGTAAGTCTTCTTGGTGAATAATTGTGTGTACAGTTGGCTACAAGGTATCCGTCAATTTTCAAGGATCAGGTGTTCTAGTCGCTTAATATTTAAGGGAACGACTGCAGTGGGCTCCGAGCCACCTCAACTGGGATCGACATTCACGGACATATGCCCTTTTTAAAGACATTTGCACCATTGAAATGTTTTACTGCGCCAAAGAGTCTCCACATTGTACTGTACTTGAAGTCTCCTGTAAATCTCAATCAGTTTTATGCCTTTATTCACAAGAAATTTCATGGGGAAAGTCCTGGTTTGACTTGAACGGCCCTTGTATTAATTATGTAAGCAGGTAGTTCTGAACATAGCTGGATAAAGACTTCTGTGATTGAGTTTTGTGCTTCTCTCCTGGGTCTTATAAAATGTTAAACCCTGTAATATTAGCTTATGTTAGCCCTAGCAGTTTATTTAAAAATCGTATTAAGCAGAGTCCATCCTGAAAGGATTTTTAAGTTGTATAAATGTTAGTAACTCTCAATATTAGCAAGATAACAAAACCCAACAGGAATTCTGACAGGAACATTTTTGAAATATGTATGAATTTTATGGCTAATATTGATCAGAAAACTAGCTAATATTTGGCTAAGATTGCTCCTGATTTAATACAATATTAAACAGTAAACATTTGACCACATTAAATATGTCCTAAACACAATGGAAATCCTGTCTTATGTTAGCTAGCTGATTAGCATTAGTGGTGATAGTTATTATCATTAAATAATATGATAATAAATTTTATGGGTTAGCAAATATTATTTAGCTGTCTAGCAGTGACATTCCTTAAAATCCTGTTGGATGAGCTGACAGCTGTTAGCTTTTTATTAGCAGGGGAAATGCTAGCATTTATTAATATGGCCTAAATACTGTCTATGTCAGCTAACCTTATATTAGCTTATATTAGCAGTAGGGCTGTTGACATTTAGAGGTATAACTTAAAACCCTGCCAGGTTAGGATATCTTATCTAGGTGACTGGTATTAATGGTAAAAGATAACATTTGTGATTATTACTTAGAATGTTGTATGAAATCCTGTCAGGTTAGCTAGCTGGCTAACATAGTTTGTGGAAAATATGTACCACTATCTTATCTAATTATAAATACCACTATCTTTCCTACAGTATTTCTGTTTAAAAACTTTATGTCTTGTCTAAATGTTTTGCAGATAGGTATTTTCATTACTCGCATACAACCAATTTTCTGACACTTTTATTCCACACTGAATCTAAACAACTTTTTGTTTGGATGTTCATGGTGTTGATTTCACTTTGTATTCTCGCAGGACATTTTGGAAAATGAGAGCATCAATCTGGACTGGATGTTCCGGTTCTCACTGATCAATGACATTGTCAAGGTGTGTGAGAGTGCAGTTTTGCCAAATTCACCCTTATCCATGTGATGCACAACCTAATGGCTTCCTCAACAACACATAAGCCCTGGAGGAGCTCAATTCATGCAGTAAATAATAAGTAACCGGGAAAGGATTTTAATAGTTGTGACAGCCAGATTGGACATGGTGTGTGTGTGTGTGTGTGTGTGTGTGTGTGCGCGCGCGTTAACGATTTTCATGTGCAGTACTGTAGCTCCATTAGTGATAGAAAAAGGAATGATGCTACTTTTGAAAGATGGATAGATAAGTAATTTTTGTACAAACTCCTCCCTCCTTTTTAGAAGCTGAGACACACAAAAGCCCCAAGCTTTCAGTGAAAATGTTGGTCTGCTAACAGATCGCTTAAGTAATCAGCCAACACAATGAGAAAAAATGTACTTTGGGTTTTATGTGTGTCTGACAGACACAAAATCACAGTAATCATGCCAAATTTGACTTGAATTTTAGTTTAGAAAAATATTAAGGATAATATGTATATTTTTTAAGTTAACTATTTATGGTCTGTCAATTTGGTGTTAATTTTGTGGCAGTGGTGGCTCAGGCGGTTGAGGCTCTGGGTTGCTAACCAGAGGGTCAGGGCTTTGAGCACTGCCAGCTTGCCTCTTTTGGGACCTTTGGCAAGGCCCTTAACCCTAAGCACATACTATATATAATGCCTAGCCACTATAGATGCAGGGTATCCTCAATGCCAGTCCCAAGTCTGTAGATATGAATGGGTTGGGGCAGGAACGTGATCAAGCATAAAATCTGTGCTAATACCTTGCGATTGTGGTGGTGCCAAGAAAGGAGTAAAAAAAATTGTTCTGTATTTAATGTTTTCATGTAGCTCAACACTTTCCTACTACATTTAACCAATAAACATAGGGATTAATGAATGTAAATAAACTCATTACATTTAACATTATCTATTGTTCTGGCAGGGAATGAACTATCTACACAACAGCTACATTGGCTCCCATGGAAATTTGAAATCGTCGAACTGTGTGGTAGACAGTCGCTTTGTCCTGAAAATTACAGATTATGGTCTGGCAAGCTTTCGGTCGTCCAATGAGAATGAAGACTCGCATGAACTTTATGCAAGTAAGCAAATGTTAAGCTAAAAATGCAAACATTTAGGGTCACTAATTAGCAATTGTGAAATATTTAAACATTTTTGTTTATCTACTATTACTATTTATATTTTAGTTGGAAAAGTGAATAAAAAACATCAATCAAAAGGATTATTGTTTGTTAATGCTTTTATATTTTAGGAAAATTGTGGACAGCACCAGAGTTACTGATATATGACAGACCTCCACCACAAGGAACCCAGAAAGGAGATGTGTACAGTTTTGGTATCATCCTGCAGGAGATTGCTTTGAGAAATGGGCCGTTCTATGTGGAAGGCATGGATCTGAGTCCGAAAGGTAAATTATGTTTGCATCTTTATTATTGTTGGATGGAATGCACTTCATATGTGTGCTTATACTAATTCAAGCCTAAGGGCTCTGTCAAGACTCTGACAAGGCCATGAAGTTCCCACTGCATCTTAAAAATATCTAAGAATTCAGCAGGAATGGGGTCAAAATGGAAAATGTTAATTTATCAGGTTCATACTACTATTTAACCACGTCTCTTTCAACGTGATGCGGTCTTTTTACAAATTGCCATAACACAATCTTGTTGTGAGAACTCTATTAACAGAGCAAT
Source organism: Clarias macrocephalus (assembly GCA_011419295.1). Lineage (NCBI taxonomy): Eukaryota > Metazoa > Chordata > Actinopteri > Siluriformes > Clariidae > Clarias > Clarias macrocephalus. The sequence goes on along the minus strand of JAAGKR010000461.1, from coordinate 139,726 downwards.
AACGCAGTGACATTAGTTACACTGTTATTACAAAGACAGAACCCACATAATATTGGCCTTAATGTTTGGGGTTTTAATGTTATGGCTGATTGTTTATGCATGTTGCTTCCAACAAAGGCATTTGCACAACATTTATTGGATAGTCATTATCACTACATTGTCTATACCGCTTTAGTCTGTATTCAGGGTCGTAGGGGGCATGGAGCCTATTTCAGGAGATTTAGGGCACGAGGTGGGGAATACCCTGGACAGAGGGCCAATCCATCGCAGGGCACACACACTCATTCACACACTACGGGGCAATTTGGAAATGCCAATTAGCCTAATCTGCAGGTTTTGGACTGTGAGAAAAAACCGGAGTACCCGGAAGAAACCCACCAAGCACGGGGAGAACATGCAAACCACTACACCACCGTGCTGCCAGATAGTCAATATATTACTACTAAATTGCTGTGCTTATGTATCCAATAAAAAGACATCAATCAAGAATACTCTGGAATTAGCTAATCATTTACCTAATAAACAATTTTGACAGCAGAAACAATAAAAAATATAGAATTATTATTACTTTACGAAGCTATGTGCATTTATTTATGTTTAAGTTCATAATGTTCTTTGTTCCAGAGATAATCCAGAAAGTGCGAAATGGCCAAAAGCCTCATTTCCGTCCAACAACGGATAACTCACGCCACTGTGAGGAGCTGACCACCCTGATGGAGAACTGCTGGGCAGAGGAGCCCACAGAGCGTCCAGACTTTAGCCACATCAAGATCTTCATAACCAAACTCAACAAGTGAGTGCTGCTGCTATAACCATGCCAGTTGGGCCTGACGCCTGCAAGCTTTGGGATGATTTAGGTTTCTTTCAAATTAGAGATATAAATGTGGTGAATATTAATTATTTTAACATTAGTGTTAGTATTTTTTTGTGTTAACCAGGGTTGTTACATTGTACGATGGTATGTAGTATGTTGGTAGTGTGGTATGATGTACTGAAACCAAGGGGTATTTGGTCATACATTCGCCTATGAAGGACATAACATTCTGGTATTTAATATAATGCGTACAATATATACTCATGGACAAAAGAAACATTACACAATTTCTTTCTAAATTTATTCATGTGATATGGACAATGACATTGGACCCCTTTGGCCCCAGCAATTCCAGCAGCCAAACGTCCATGAGTATATATATATGTGTGTGTGTGTGTGTGTGTGTGTGTGTGTGTGTGTGTGTGTGTGTGTGTGTGTGTGTGTGTGTGGAAACTCGAATAAGAGAGGAGCAAGGGTTACTGTGTAAGACGAGAAGAGGGGGAGGGTGTGTGTGTGTGTGTGTGTGTGTGTGTGTGTGTGTGTGTGTGTGTGTGTGTGTGTGTGAGTGAGTGAGTGAAAGCAATGGCTAGTTGCAAATGATGATATTCATTTCAAGATGTTTATTTAGCTGAAAGTTATACAGATGAGACAGAATATTTTGCCTGTTCTAGATAAAAGATGTATTCAAGCTATATATCTAGGCAGACTTTTAGTAGAATAGTTGAATGACATTGTAGTATCTGTTATTGTCTTATGAATACTTTATGAATGCTGATCTAAACATTCATGAATACTGTATGAGTGTTTACAGAAAGTATGCTATTCATAAAAATGCATTTCCACTCTTGCAAAATTGCAAACCATTCAAGATCAATTATCAATTGTCTTTCTATTGTTAAATAGAATTACAGAACAATTGCCTATATCTTAATCTTTTAAGAATGTCATTTTAAATGTCAAATAAATAATATGCAAAGAGAATATATATTTTGTCATTCTGAACAGAATCTTATACTCTTGAATTTGCTGTGTATTATCTCTAAAACACAACTTTTAAAAGAATACTTAATTGCATTTATTGAAGCTCTTGGTTGATATGAATTCTGATTCTATTTGTATAAACAGAGATCTATGAGAGATCTTTTAACTCCTGAGCTTGGCACTTTGCTTTGGCATTCGATTGATGAATGGCTTTCAATATGGAATAAAAAAGTGACTGATTTATTAGCACAACTTGACATGTTAAAACCTTTGGCTAAAACGTTTGGCAGACATCGTTAATTGAAAAAGGGAGCTCTTTTCATAATGAAATGCATGGCATGTGTAATGCGGATATTTTCAGTACGCCAAGGAATTGAATATGGGTAAAGTTTTTGACTATTTTGGCCGTTTTTATCACTAAAAGGTTTGCATAAATTAGCTTTTGATTAATTCATTATACATCATGTATTACCTTCAAAGGTATATACTAATCATCAGTGTATTTTACTATATGTATTTCACAGGGTACAGTTTATACATATACTTTTATTCGTTCTCTATTGCTGTTATAAATGCAAATAGGAATTAGCAATAACAACAACAACAACAAAAAAAAAACCTGCGATGAGCTTTTTTCAGTTGCGTAGTTTTCTAATGGTGCATGTGGGTGTGTGAGTTCTGACCCAGAATAGATCTGAATCATTCAGCACTCACAAAGTTAGGGCACCAGCTGAGGATGATTCAACCCACATCTACATGTCTTGCATAGATTCTCAACCTTACATTTGTAGCACAGCTCTTCAAGCTGCCGTAGTAAGAGGAACCAGCGACTGTGATTGCTTCACACAGTAGAGGTACAGCTTCCTCCTGTCAGTGGTCATTAATCGGCCACAAACAAATAATTACTCAACAATTCAGTGGAAATTAAACTTAATAATCTGTGGGGGGAAAAAACAGACAAATAATCCCTTAAGATCCATACTTGATTCAGATTCCTTCAGAAATCCTGTCAGGTTAGCAAAATGGCTAACACTGGCAGTGAATCTTATTTATATCAACTTTTTAAAAACATGTCCTCAAAAACCTGACCGAAATCCTGTCAGGTTAGCTAGATGGCTAACATTAACATTAAGACATACATCTTAAAATGTCTGTCAGAAATCCTGTCAGGTTTATCAGAAATTAGCTAGGCTTCTAGTAATAGCAGTGAAAGTTAGTAACATTGAAATATGATTATGTATTTAGATATATGTTAGAGATCCTATCATGTAATAGCTAATCTACTAGCATTACTAGTGTACAATATTAGCATTTGTATGTATGTATTTAAAATTCTGTCAGGTTAGCGCATATTAGCAAGAATGCTAGACAGTACAGTATGTACAGTTTATTCAGTATGTACTATATACATAAAAAAGAAGCTTGTTACGTATGTTAGCTTGCTAGTGTTAACCAATACATGATAAATAGATATGTAGATTTATTTTTGACAGAAATAGTTTTGTAAGTTAGCCCTACATTGATAGTGTACATTATCAAGTTATAGTATAGCACCAGTTATAAGTATACTGCATATTAAACATTCTGACAAAATGTAAGCTAGCTGGATAACAAAAGATGTGAAAAGTATGCACATATAGGAGTGCTATTTTCAACATACAAGGTATTATTTAATAAGTAATAATTAAGTGAGAAAAGAGAAAAAACAACAGATTAATCCTTGATGCAAGTCATCCTTTCAGAATTCTAACAACATAACCTTCTTTGCTTTTTTCCATGATTTATTTTACATCCTGTGTGAAATGTTTGTGTTTCTGGGTTTCTGATTGCTGCTTGTGTTTGTGGCAGAGAAGGGAGCACCAGCATCCTCAATAACCTGCTGTCCCGAATGGAGCAGTACGCCAACAACCTGGAGAACCTGGTGGAGGAGCGAACGCAGGCCTACTTGGAGGAAAAGAGGAGAGCTGAAAATCTGCTTTACCAAATCTTGCCACAGTGAGAAACGTTTTTTTTTTTCGTTGTTGTTTTTTTTTGTAACATGCACATTTGTGTTTCCTTATCGCTGCCAAGCTCTTAACCACAATTTGATGAATGAATGGTTATTAAGTCCCTTCCCTATACACACACACTCCCTCACACACACAAAACTACTTGATGTACTTTCACTAAGAGTTTTTTTTTCCTCGTATGCTGAAAATAGCTGATTGTCCTGGCATTGTCCTCTATTTTAGACATAATTATGTAAGCAGGGAGGAACATTAAAGCCAGCTGAAGTGACTGCTGAGGACTGTGGGAACGGCCGGGAATTTTAAGCCCTCTTTTTCTAGAAGCAGGAAAATCCACGTCTCTATCATTAATTGATCTTTTTTTCCCTGGTGGAAAGAAGGATTTCTGTTGTTATGTCGGGAAAGGCTGAGAACCAGAGTTGAGTTTGGCTGCCATGTAGTGCAGTGTTTGAAATGAATGTTTCATTTTATTCCTTGTACATGCATTTGTCTGAAACATACTACAACTCCTTAGTAAGCCTGTCACGGTTCTAAAATTTTGGGGCCTGTTAAATTGCTCGTGGCTGCCCTTGGTTATTATTTTTGGTCCTTATGCATTAGTGTTAAAATTACACTGGAACTGTGCAGTGATTTTGCTGTTCAGTTTCTTCAGTATTTGAAATTTCTTTTTTTATTCATTTATTTTTGCTAACAGTTCAGTAGCTGAGCAGCTGAAGAGAGGAGAGACAGTGCAAGCAGAGGCTTTTGACAGCGTCACCATCTATTTCAGTGACATCGTGGGCTTCACTACAATGTCAGCAGAAAGCACACCGTTACAGGTATGTATGTCATCATGGTAACATTACAGCTTTCGCACGTTAACATTAGGAAAGGTCGTAAAATATATTTATGACTCGTTAAATCATAATCGGACACTGTTCGACTGAAGCTGAGCCCAAGGAAGAAGAGGCCCCTTGAATAGATAAATGCGTTCTCCAACTCTTGGCTTTGCCTCGACTAAATCGTCTTCGATCACCTTTTGAGGAAGAAGGCTTAAACTCTAATAGCCCAATATGGTCTGGAGTTTCTTCTGCCAGGAAAACTCCATTAGTTGTAGAGGCAAGGATTGGTTATGTTTGCATGAATCTAACATCTAACGAATCCGACAGCGCACAGAAGTCTCTGCTTAACTCAATCCTGAGCTGGTAAAATGCCAGTACATTGTTCAAGCTTTTAGCATAGTAAGGGCTTTGTGTTGCGACAGAATTGACTGGATATTGATAGGGTGTGAAATAGACGAGAGAAGAAATGCTTATTTCAGTCTAGACAGATATAAATAAATATAATGAGCTGTGTAAGTAACTTTGGGACACACCAACCTGAGTCTAACAAGAATTCCTTAAAAAAAAATGTTATTTACCAACAGAAAAAATGATTTAGCTGATTTATTATTCACTAAAATTAGAGCATGTCATCAATTAATGGGGATGGGCATCACAAGGTGCCCATCTGATACCCTATTATTATTATTATTATTATTATTATTATTATTATTATTATTATACCCACATTCCAATTTGATTTATATTGCGATTCTGTTAGTATCACAATTTTTTGTTTTATTTTTCATTTAATTTAATATTTTTTATTTAATTTTCTTTCTTTTTTTTTTTAGATTCTGTTACGATTCTTAACAAACATAAAACATGAATAATTCGCTCCCACACATAAAATTATAGAGGGATTTCATCATAAAAATAAAAACAAAAATAGATTTCTGAGTCAGTGTGGTGATACATGAATTGCCACACAAAAGAATCACCATAACGTAACCTAATTAATTTTTCAAAATTAATGGAAGATTTATTTAAATAATTGGCAAATCACTGTGATATTTGATTACTAGAAGACCCTGGAACATGCTGTTATAGAAAAATTATTTGCTAAGCTCATCATTATGAAATTATTTGGTACTTTTATTTTTTTTATTTAGTTTTTATTCTGTACTATAACAAGATATACATTTCACCTTTTCTGCTTTGATTTTATACTGTACAATCATCATGATTTATCTCCCAGCGTTAGTATGTTTTTCATTTTTAAATTCGCACTGTTACTCTGAACACATTGTGTTCTCATTGTAATGTATTCATTATCTCTCTCTTTATTCATGCAAATCTATTTCGCTCTGTGTTTGGGCTCGCATCCAAAAGAGGAGGAAGAAACTATTTTCAGTTTAAAGATGCTCAAGCTGAAATGCGGAAATGCGTCAAACCAAAGCAGTTTTTTATATAATAGTGAAGAAGATACAATATTGGAGCACAAGTTTGCAGGACATGTTCTCAGATAAGTTCTGAAAAGCTGACTGACCTCTAGGGCGATTCGTGAGATAACAGCTTAAGACTTAGTGCATCAATTAATTCCTGAGAGAATCTCGAGGAAAACGGCATGCCAGAACCAGAGACTAATTAAAACCCACTCGGAGCTGTAACTGGTTAAGGAGAATGTTAAAAAAATACTTAAACAGTTTAATTAAAACGATGTATTCGACATTATACCTAATCTAGGAGGAATTTGTGGTTGTCAAAACATTGTGGTGATGTTAATTTGGCTGTGTTACAGACAATGTTCTTATTGGAGTACATGATGATGGGATAACATTGAACAAACAAATGAATGCAAATTAGTACATACAGTACATGTTTGTATAAAAATTTTTTTTATTAATTTGAGACTGAGTCCAAACTCTGATCTCTGCAATGAGAGCACTGCGTGCGTTACCACTGGACCACGAGGGAACATGCCGTTGACGTTTGTAAATGCATGTTCAGTACTGTAGGATAAATACCAAGGCAACAACACAATTTTACAGTATAGTAATTTGGGAGCTAAGATGCACCTAACATGAACCTAATATTTCTGAAAGCAAGTGCAACACTACAACCGTAAGCGATGCATGGATGGTCATTGTATGAATGGATGTTTATCATAAATGCTCCAAATAACGGTTACAATTTTGTTGTTTTGAGGTTGTATTTGCAATGTTGTGTTTGGATCATATGTTCAATGTTATTTCACATCATTTTATCCAAGTAAAAAAGTATGTTGTTCTGGTGTTGAACGTTGCAGCATCATTACAACCGTAGTCATTCAGTGTTAGGGTTTCTGCTTGGAAGCATTTGTAGGGCTGATTCCACCAAATGTTTGATTTTTCTATCTTAGATATTTGTCAGTTGTGATGCCAGCGACAAATTTCTGTTGTCATGAAGTGTTGTCATCTAGCATGACTGACTTATGCTAGAACATCAAGAGAACTCATTTTCTAGTGCTGTGCATGTTAATGATGTTCAAACATAAACCGAATTGGAAAAAAAGTCATATTAAATTTGTTTTTATATTCATACTTGGACAAAGCTGAATTATAAGTACCACAAGAATATTTCTTTATAATGCTTTCTGGCAGCAAAATGTAACCAGGAGGATCCTTTTCCCTGCAGGTTGTGACACTGCTGAATGATTTGTACACATGTTTCGATGCCATCATTGATAATTTCGATGTTTATAAGGTGAGTAAATCCTTGGCATACAAATATTATTAGGATTTTCCTATTAAACCAAAGAACTTTTATTTATTTATTTATTTTTTTTAAGATTTGTTCTTTAATATCTGTGCTCAAGCTTAAACAAAAACACAACAAAGCACGGATCATGACTTCTACTTTCTTCGTTTTAGGTGGAGACCATCGGCGACGCCTATATGGTGGTGTCTGGCCTCCCTGTACGTAACGGCAAACTCCACGCACGGGAGATCGCCGGAATGTCGTTAGCTTTACTGGAGCAGGTCAAAAGCTTTAAAATCAGACACAGACCGAATGACCAGCTGTGGCTGCGCATCGGAATCCACACAGGTACTATTCATGATGTTGAAACACTGGGCAAATTTATTTTATTACTTCATCCTGGAAATTCCCCCAAAGTGTGTTTACACATAGAAAGTAATTAGATAAACAGCAAAAAGCATTTAATGTTTGACATTAATTTCAGCACTTTACTTGTTTACTTGAATTCAAGTAATCTGAAAATCAAAGAACTATTATATAGTCTTTCCAATTATAAGCGTAAACAGTGCGGCATTTCTTAGCATTTGCACTCTACTGTATATTTTTTATCTATTACATTATATTATAGTGTGGGTTTCAGGTCACTGTCACTGATAAATAATTATTTTTGTATAGTTTATGGTTGAAAATTTGTACATCATGCTGTTCTTGTCATCTGTTTTTTTTTTTGTTGTTGTTCATATGTGCCGATCATTATCTGATTAATGGTCTACATGCATGATCTTTCTTCTAAGTATAATAACAGTTTTTAAGATCTTAGTGTGTGGGTTTATTCCTGATACAAGATCTAAAAAGATTCTGAACTTATTTATAGTGTGCATGAAAACACACTATAAATTCAACATATTTGCAAATTGTTATGAATACAGCGTACGACTTTTATGCCACACACTGAGGCAAGTCTGTATCACTACCAATTACCCCACCTTGCAATGGCTGAGGCATAGCATTAATACTTAATTAATGTTTTCTCTTATGCTCAGCCTCACAGCCAGCAGTAATCCTCTTACTCCTGCTTTAGAGTAAATCCCCCAGCATGCTGTCACAAATCTCTGTCAATCTCTGTCAGCTTGTGTATATGCACACCACGGTGGCTGTTGTAATGAGATTAACGCTGGAACGATTGCAGGGATCAGTGTCCTAAGCGTGAACCCACAACCTGTCAGATGATACTTATGATCAGAGGGTTCTGTTTGCTGTCTTCTGGCAGGAGTTAATTAATCTCCCACATCTGTCTGTCTTTTTCTGCTTGTGTGTGGGTGTGTGTGTGTGTGTGTGTGTGTAAAGGGCCTGTCTGTGCAGGTGTAGTAGGACTCAAAATGCCCAGGTACTGTTTATTTGGGGACACTGTCAACACAGCATCAAGGATGGAGTCCACCGGGGAAGGTGGGTGACAAGAATTAATTTCTAGACAATGTTGAGGTGCTACGAAACGTCACATTAGTACAGTGGAACCTCAGATTGCGAGTAACGCGGTTTGCGAGTGTTTCGAAAGACGATCAAATATTTAAAATCAATTTTGACTTGAAAAACGAACCAGTCTTGGTTTACGAGTACCGAGTGTCATGTATCACATGCACTTCTTGTTTTGACTGAGCATCACGTGATCACAACTGAGCCAACGGTTTTTCTCTCTCTTGCGCTGCGGAATTGTGGGTAATCGTCTCCCCTGCTCGGTCTGAGTGCGCAAGCTTTGGAAAAATCTATTAATCTAATTATAATGAATATAATCTTATATTTATTTATAATATTTGAACAAGGATTTCATCATGTAGTGAGAAAGAGGGATCCCTCTGGTTCATTTTGACACCAGGATTTTTCTGCTATGCCTAAGGGTAAATTCGCCAGCAGTGCAGGTTTATAGCCAAAAAATAATAATTTTTTTCTATCACAGCTGGAGTAACCGGTTTGGACAATGTTCTTTTAAGTGCTTTAAAACAACGTTTAGGATTAAAGCTTTCTCAAATATGTTGAAGGATCAGGAGGATAGGATAGGATATTAATCAACCTTTTTTGTCAAAAGTGAAAATTCAATACATTTCACCTACTTCACACTATTGTCCATAGCGCAAAACTAATCTGTGTACAGTATGTTAATACTTGACTTGATGTGATGGCTCACAATTGTGAAAGAAACTTTATACAATGTATAAAACATTTCCTGCTGTTTGGCAAGGTTTCAGACATAATCTTAAGAATTAGTGATATTGTACTGACGATTTAAATGTTCCTCATTGATCTTTTTAATTTCAATACATTTTATTTTACTCGAGATTCGGACACACACAGAAACAAAAATTGTGACAACACTAATACGTAGGAAGCTGGATTACTACTTAAATCTAGTATCACTTTTATGAACTCCTTCCAAGCCATATCTACATGTTTGGTCCATTAAAGCAGGGGCCAGCGTTTCAGATGTGAACCAGGTAGTCTGACCAGGGTTTTGGCTCATGCATTAGTGAAACACTGGGATAAATGCATGAGTTTATTAGTGATGGGTCGTTCTTAATGGTAGATGTTAAGGAAGTAACATGTATTAAAATAGCATTTTGCTAAAATTAACGAAATGACTCAAAATGACTCGAAAAAAGATTTGTTTATTTTGCTGAACGAGACTCAAAGAGCCAAATCAGTAAAATGAGCCGAACTTCCCATCACTATAGTGTAGCAGAATTATATAGATAAATAAACGGATTTTTTTAAAAACATTCTGTTTATCCGGTTTGACAGATTTTTAACAATATTTATGTTTGTTCAAATTACATTTTTTATTCTGCCCTTAATTTAAGTATATTGTTACAGGATTTTTTTTTCTTCAGTACATAAGATCTGTGCCAGTTCAACCATTATAGTTGAATAAATAGAATTAATTTGTAGATTGATTGTGAATTGATTAAATTTAACAATATTTGACCCATCTCTAAATGTCATGTCAATTTGTATGTTAAAAAACAGGGTAAGAACTAAATGTGATATTGGTAAATCGATATGTTTTCCATCTTGATTAGTGATGAGTGAGTGGCGCAGGCATTTATTGGCCTTTGTCTTATTGGAGCAGTTCATTCATAATCGTCTCAGTCGATGAATTTACTAACTTGTTATCTCGTGTAGTCATAGTCATCAGCCTACAGTGTATAGAACGATTAGTAAACGTTTTCAGCATTTTTCATGGCACAGAATATCCCAGAGTGGATTAATGGAACAACTCTGGCGCTCACCAGCTCCGGGACAACCAAATAAATACACACTGACACGCCATGTGCCGTCCATGCGGCTCATTGTTTCTTATTGACTTTCTGCCTGACTTCCTGTACTGAGCTTCCTTGTACTTAATAACCATTAATAATGAATGCAGGAGTCCCTGCCCCTCTATCCTGTGTGATTTACAGTGCACTTCTAAGTAAGCCTCAGCCTCCACTCAGAGCATAAAATCTATTGCACATGCACAGCCCATATGGAGCGTGCGTTTCCCATCAAATCCGTCCAGAGACTACATGCACACATACATTACTCATTACGTGGTAGGCCTGTCCGGGGTTTGCCATAAGTCTGAGGTCATCTGGGTCCAGCTGTCACTCACAGATGTGCACTTAGTCTGATTGGCTGTATTGATATGTCCCCTCCTTTTCGCAGCCCTGCGGATACACGTGTCCTCAGCCACCAAAGAGGTACTTGACGAGTTTGGCTACTTCGACCTCCAGCTACGAGGTGATATAGAAATAAAGGTAAAGTACTCAAGGAAATAATAAAACATGCCAATGATTTTGATTTGTTGCTCGTAATCAAATGTCCCTCTGGTTATGGCATAGCTCAGAGCAGGGTATTTAAAATCTCTGGTTTAAAAAATAAAAACAAGCATTTTGTATGTTTTTTTATTCCATTATTTTATATCATTTAATAAGATATTTTATCAATAATGTTCAAATAGAAGCAAGTGAACACTACAGGATGAGTTCTTGATTGCTCCTAGGCTAGTTCACTAACAGACTGGCTAATTAGAGAGCTAGCTTACTGGCTAGCTCATGCAAGGTTTGTTTATTTGTATGTGTGTGTGTGTGTGTGTGTGGAGATTTTTGCTGCCTGTCAGGATATGCTGACTTTTATCCTTCTTCTCATTTAAAAAGCATTTCTTTAAAATATATTTCTTCTAATTTAAAAAGTATTGGTATTTAACAACAACAACAAACAAACAAACAAACAAACAAACAAACAAACAAAAAGCAGCGCCAGATCAATATATAGTCAACACCCACAGCAGACATTTATAAACAAACAATAATCTGTTAATATGAGAGTGAACATGGAAAACAAGGGCAAAACCGTCCAGTAAAAGAAAACATAAAAGAAAGAGTCATGATTGTTCAAGTAGATCCCACAAAGGGCCCATATCCGCCAGAATAGATCAGATTTGTTCTGTAAATCGTAAGTAAGTTTTTCCAATGGAAGGAGATTACCCACTTGTGCCAAACACATCTTTAAAGTTGGTACACGAGATGATGACCATAAGATTAATATACATTTCTTTGCCAGGTAAGTAATGAAATTTAATAAACAATTTAAATCAGAAGGAAGATCTAGTGATATTTTACAATTTAACAGGTATATAGTTGGAGACATAGTGAATTTTCTAACCAGTAGTTTCTCAACCAGATCGTGCACTTCATACCAAAAAGTTTTAATTTTCTTACACTCCCAGAATAAATGCATTAAAAAGCATTTCTAAAGCAATTTGGACTTTGGTGTCTAAAAGCCCACTATCTAAGCTAACAAGTCTTTATTTTTTGAGGTAAAGCGTTAGCATAGAAATGTAGCATTATCGCCAAAACATGTCACTGGAACCTTCGATTAAACCATATAGCTTTAACAGATTTACACTTGTTCAAGGATATATAATTTTTGCTTAAGAATTTATAAATTATTTAATTTTATTTATGTTGTCAGTATCTATATAGAAAAGTCATTAAAAAAATCAGAACAAAAGAGTTGGTTAGTGTTTTAATAGTACTGATTATATCAGCTATATCTCCAAATTATGTATTGACACATTTTTCTCAATATTCATATCATTACAGGAATGCCGGAACTAAGATGTTAAAAAATAATAAAGAAATATTCTTGTGACCAAATCATCATCATCAGCTCTGGTACTAAATCTCTCTATAAATGTGTTCCGAACGTAGTGCTTCTATCAGCAGTCTATATATTTACTCTACTACTCCAGTATGTCCTTATGTTTTGAACCAGATTGATCTCTCCGGACTCCGTGTTGCGAGTGGTTCTCTCCGTGCCTCTCGGCTTACAAGCTGTAGCAGAGACATCGAGTCGGCACGCACACCGTGTCCCTGTAGAAAACTAACGCCGTTCCGTTCAATCCTGATGAAGCCACTTTAGTCGTTACTTTTAGTCGTGCTAATCCGAGACTGGTTTGCAGTCTCTTTTATGTAATTATATTTAAAGCTTAGTGGCAGCGGATGCTTGATGGCTTCTAATCGGGATGCAAGTCATTAGACTTTGCAGACTCATGCCGCTCTGCTGTCCTCAGCGCAGACTCTGAGTGCTGATTATTTGCTTCAGCGTACATCCTGAGAGCTTGTCGATGTACTATATTGATCTCTCCCTTCTTGCAGGGCAAAGGCAAAATGAGAACGTATTGGCTTCTAGGGGAGAAGACAGATGTCTACGTTATCTGAGTGCCGCTCATGGAGGGAAGCGCTGGGCCAAAACTTCTTCAGCACAATCCACGTTTTTATGTTCTCGGTCTGAAAGGATGCACCAACCAGCCTCGTCCTCATATCGAACATGTTACTCCTGATACCTTAAGAGGAATTATAATATTGGTATGTTTCATACCTGCTCTAGCTGCAAAATAAACTGTAAAGGTGTTTTTTATTGATGATGATGATGATAATGATGCAACTTCCAGTGTTGATAGCTGAGGACTTTTTTTCCTCATTGATTTTACTTATTTTTGTGCTTTCTATATCCGGATTTGTACGTGATTTGAAAATCAATGTCTATCTACACACAGCACATGAAAAGGGCAAAAGTACAATGTACTGAACTTAGTGCTGGTGTCAGAAGGGATATTTTGCTCTGGTACTATACAGGTTAATATTTGTATATATGTATATCCAAGACAATGTAAGATATTTTGTTCAATAAACAATCTAAAAAGGTTTCTGAACGTTTGCACACAATTTCTGATGTACAGTAGATTTCCTACCTCAGTGCACTGTTTGAATGATTTGCCTCTCATAAGCTCTCCTGAAGGATTTTTTTATTTTTATTATAACCTGAGTAGCATTACATTCTATTCTCCTACAATCTCTACGAATCCTATCACATTACAAAAACACAGAACAATTTTGACTTGATATAGTCTAACATTTTGAACAAGAGATCAATTTGGGGGGGGGGGGGGGGTGTTCATCTTGTAAACGAGTTTTGTTAATCATCCAGTATATTATATTACTCTTATTTATGAAAAAAAAAAACATTATGACATGCAGTAACAGTTCATTTTCGTTGCACTTTAGTACAGTAAGCTTGAAGAAATGATGTCACAGATTATTTGTAGTATATTAGGTCTTTTACCATCTGTGTTAATGTGTGTGTGTGTGTGTGTGTGTGTGTGTGTGTGTCGCTCATGCTCACAGCATCATCCCACCTACTCGATTGTGAATTGCCTCCCACACTCGGCTCCGTCGCTGCGGCTGCTGTTGCACAGAGGTCGTACTGCAGCACGCAGCTGTGCCCGCGCTCAATAATGAGACAACTTCTTTGTAGCAGTGTCTAGCTTCATGTCTTTTATGTGTATTTTTTTGTTCAGAAGTTAAAAAAAAAAAAAATTAATTCTCACAGCTCTGCCTGGGTAAGCAGTCACATATGTAAGCTGCACTTCAAATAAAGTTCAAGAATTCAGCAGGGTGTTAGTTAAATTTTAGGTAGTTGAAGCAAAGTTTAATTTAAAAAATATATATTAATCTTATAGTGTGCCAATGCTAAAAAAAAAAAAAAAACTGGATATTACAAGGATTTTTCAGAACCCCTAATTACCACTAAGTGACAGCATAAGATGCATTATAAAATGTCAAAGTAGGCGAGTGTTCATGTTAAACTCAATATTGAGACTATAATTTTCTAGTATGGATTATTGCTTCGCATTTCATTATAGTCACTGGTGTTACCATTGTTTTGCCTTAACAAACAAAAAGGAATGAAAATGTCTTACAGAGGCAGAGGTCTGTTTGAAAATGGAGGTGTGAAATGATTTAAGGCAGTCTTACTTATGCACTAAGCTAACATCAAAGAAATAAATGTCAATTAAAGTCACAATTTATAGCAATATACAATACATATTGGGACAATTAAAGCGTCAACATGTACCAGTGTCTGGAACGTCTGCCAAAAATGGTGCAAATGCCACGAATGCTTATGCAGTATTACAATTTCAGTCTCTTCAAGGTTAAACTATTCTGCTAGCCAAATCCGGATCCATCGTTGCTGTTGATTCAACATTGTTATGTTAAGTACTGGAGGTTATTGGACTTTGCTCATCTTGTCTGATCAATAATGATCTAAGGTTGAAATTCCTTCAAACACTATTTTGATTTGCTAAGGTATCACTTTTTGCAGTGTTTTACAAATTCACAATATGTGTCCCAGACTTGGAACTTCATTGTTTCGCCTCAAGAACAATCAGCCTAGTGATTTTTAACGAAAAATGCTTCCACTGTCACAAAGGTAAGGGGCGCGTACACAAGACGTCTACTGCCTCTTCATACTAATGATTTCCGTTCTGATGTGTTTATTTCTATATCCATATGTGCTCATTTATCCAGTGACTTAAACCAGCCCAAAAATTCAATCAAACACTTGACGGTTAACACGTGAAAGACGGGGAACGGACAGATAACCGTAACTGCTACTTCCCGTTGTGCACTTTAAGTCACACCTTAAGATTGCAGAAATTACCATGTAACCTTGAGAAGTGTCTTTCCATGACGGATCTAAATACCTTCAGCCGAAGCCTGTGTGCATGAACTGGGAAGTATTTAGGTGTTATTGATTACATATTGTGTGCATCATTTCCTTGCTTTCCCGCACCAGATTTCCCTACAGACTCGCAGGTCCTGGGTTCGAGTTTGCATGTTCTCCCTGTGCTTGGTAGGTTTCCTCCCACAATCCAGAAACGTGCAGGTTGGGCTAATTGGTGTTCCCAAAGTGCCCATATTGTGTGATTGTTGAATGTTGTACCGTGGAGGCCGGTGGTGACCATTGTATTCATTCCCATTTGTACAATGGTCACCATTGGCCTCCACGGTCCCTGGTTGGACACAAGTTCCTAGATGGATGGAGCTTCATTGTTGTCCAAGATTTATTTTGTAATTGAATTCTTTAAAAAACGTATAAACTTCTCAATTTTCCTTTAAATTCTCATTGCTGTTGGAACTGTAACTCCACATAAAGAGAGCGATGCAGTAGTCTGTCCAGCTCTCTCACCTCCTCATCCGTACACTCTGCTCGACCTCTTCAGCTTCCAAACCTTTCATCTCTGAAGCTATCACACCCATTATCCCATACAGTAGATCTCAAACTAGGTGAACTGAGTTTCTGACCATTTCTACTCAGAAGTTCAACAAGAAACGAGAGAACTCTGGGAAGTCTGGCTTTTTCTTTTTTTTTTTTCTTTCTTTTTTTTAATCCCTTATGTCTGAGAAAGTCTTTTTCATATTAAACTCCTCTGTAACTGCTCTAGTAATAAGAACATGACATCAGCGTGGCCCACAACCACTAACCTCTTACAGCAACAACGACAATACAGCATCGGGCAAAAAAAAAATTTTTTTTAAGCACATCACAAATAAATATTCAATCTAAACTTTCATCTGCTTCAGGGCGGAGCTTCCCATTAACTATAAACAACAGGCTGTTAACATCTCAAGTTTGCATCTTCAATTATTAATTATTTGTGTAGGTTCTACCAGATGACAAATGCCTCCCTAAAAAAAAAAACGAGGGGGGTGAATCTGCATGAACATGGTCTAAAAATGACTTGTTGCCATAGCTACCCTGCTGAAAGCATAAAAGGTTAGTGCATTGGTGCTGGAAGTAAGCCACCGCACTCTAAAGGACGCCAGCGCAACACTTGGTGTGTCATCAATATAACGCGGGTTCCTGCGTACGGTGGGAAGGCAGATGCTTTGTGTCTAGCTACGAAACTAAATGAATGTTGTCACTGTTCGAGCACAGCCTGCAAAGTTTCAGCTAAAAGATTCACTGAAGGGAAGGAGCTTATTGAGTTTGTTTGCCAGATGATAAGTGTTGTTGGAAAAGTATTAGGGGTAACTGGAAAATGTCAGCAATTAAAGGAGAACGGTGGAGTCTCTCAATTCAATGCAGTTTTATTTATAGGGCGCTTTTAACAATGGTCATTGTCGCAAAGCAGCTTTACGGAATCCAAAAAAAAAAAAAAAAAAGGATTAAAAAATGTGAAGAAACATGTATCGATTATAATTATCACTTTGTCTCTAGAGTCTTTGACAGGTTTTGGTTTTAGACCTCAAATTATATGAGAACTGAGGCCTGTTGTACTGTACATAATGATCACATTTTGTAATGCTTCTTAAACATCCAAATCCACTGCCGGGGCCAAAAAAGAATAAATAAATCACACACTCTAATGTTTAATTGGACCGCCTTTTGATTTGATTACAACTCTGGCATTGTTCCGATGAGCTGATGCAATGTCACATTATTTATTTCTGTCCAGAGTCACATTAATTTCTCTCCAAGATCTTGGATTGATGACGTGTGAGCCGGAGCTCGGGCTCATCCCAAAGATTCTCATAGTGGGTTAAGGCCTGGACTCTGTGGTGGCCAATCCATGTGTGAAAATGATGTCTCATGTTCGCGGAATCACTCTTTCACAATCTCACCCTGATGAATCCCGGCATCGTCATCCTGGAATATGCTCGTGCCGTCATGGAAGAAAAAATACGTTGATGGAAAAACCTGGTCGGTCAATATATTCAAGTCGTCAGCTGACTCGTGCATATAACGCTGCTGAACCTACAGGAGCAACTCCAGATCATAGCATCGCTCCTCAGGCCTGAATGGTATAGTAGGCACTAGGCATGATGGGTAGATCACTTCATCTGCTTATCTTCTTACCCTGATGCATCCATCACTCTGTGTTCATCATCCATCACATAGCTGTGAGTTTACTTTTTTTATTTAAAAAAAATTTTAATTGGATTTTTGCACTAATCGTTTAAGTGATCTCCCATCATGCTCATTCAGAACCTCGAAGATGATGGTTCATCACTATCCTTCCAGGTTTTAATACTGCAGTTCTTACCCCAATTTTCTCCTTAGCTGCTTTCTTTGCTTGATGCAAGATAACAATCATTTCTGAATCAGAGTAACGTCTTTGCCACGACCAAACACGTCATCGTTGTTTGAGAAACGAGAAATTATTCCCTGCATCAGTTGGGGTTAAATAACATGTTGCCAGAGGGACCATATTAATCAATCACAGTAGAAATCTCTTAACTATTCGCTTAGTTAAATCAGGGTGGGGACTATTTTTGGGCCGAGCAGTGTATTAGGAAACAAACGAAACAAAAGAGGTTAGTGTGTGCTTACAAAACAGCTATTTACGTTCTGATTCCCTGCTGGAAAGGAAATGATTTGCACGAACAAAATCACGCTTCTTCTATATCGGGGTAGTTTTCAGGATTGGCGTCCAAGCACTGTTTGATTGGCGTAGTGAATCTGGAGCTCTTCTTAAATGGAGCGTCTTTACTTCTCACTGCTGTCACACCCTGTAAAATAAAACAAGGACTTTACCTGGGGATGAGAGCAACCACGATGTTCATATGTTGAACGAACAGAATTATTGGCACCCTTCATGAAAATGAACATTGATTAACATTGTTAAAACGAATGTGGATGTTCGACCATCACACCCATGTACGTATACGTTCTGGTTCCGCATCTATTCCGCCACTTTGCCGATGTGATAACCTCCACTCTGGGAAGGCTACGTAAGACCAGGTACTGATATTTATAAGACCAGGAACTGATGTTGGGTGAGGAGTCTGCATTCATTCCACATCATCCCAAAGAATTCTTGTACTCCAGCCTTGGCAAACCATGTCTTCATGGAGGTTTCTTTGGGCAATCGTCCTGCTGGAACTTGTTTGTGACCCGTAGTTTCAGGCATACGCTGTATAAAAATAACTGGACGCCACTCATAGGTTTTCTGAAGAGCGGTTCTGAAGCTCAAATGTGGAAGCTCTGGTTGTCTTCCACTTCCACTCCGCCTAAATCCCAATTAATCCATAAATGGCCAAATTGGCAGAAATTGGCCTGGTTGCTGGTTGGAATAGGGCAGTGGTAGCTCAGAGGGCTAAGGCACTGAGTTATTGATCGGAAGATCGGCGGTTCAATTCCCAGCTCCACCAGGTTGCCACTGTTGGGCCCTTGAGTAAACCCCTTAACCCTATCTGCTCCAGGGGCGCTGTACCATGGCTGACCCTGCGCTCTGACCCCAGTTATGCTGGGATATGCGAAGAAGGAATTTCACTGTGCTGTAATTTATATGTGACAAAAATAAAGGCTTACTTACTTTACTTTACTTTACACCTACTTAACTCAGTTACCACTTTAGCCTAGCTAAAATGCTTAAGGGCTAACGTTATTTTGTATGCTAAAGGTTACTTTGCATTTGACTGAAGTCCATCATCCATCACCTATACCTTACCTCGTGTCAACTCCTACATCTCTTGCGGTAAGTTAAACTACAATATTAAACTACAGTACGTCCAATCAGCTGATTAGCTAAAGTGATGCCAGCTACCACCAAAGCAGCTGTCTCAATATGATTTTAACTGATGCGGTACATCATCAGTTGTCATGAGTAGAAAATCTAGCAATGGAGATCAAACGCGTTTTCTTTTAAACATGTTTATTTCTGTTGGAAGGTTAGACATTTTAACATGGGGGTCTATAAAGCTTTTGAAGCCAGCTCCTAATGGTCATTTGAGGAACTGCACATTTTTGGTACTTTTTTATTGGACTCATTTTCAGAACCTGAGGTTTCCCTTTGGTTCCAGCAAACAAAGCCATCCTAAACAACCCCTGAGAGTACCAACCTTTTGACAGCAGTTTGGGTGAGACATGACCACATACTTTTGGCCATAAAATGTATGTCAATGCTATGTACTGTATGGATGGATACAATATTTGTCTGATACGTTCTTTCTACAAAACCTAATACACACTATTATTACCACACCCCCATTATTATTTAATGAAGCAAAACAATATCTAACACACTGATCGATTTTAACATATTAATGTACCTGAATCTTCTCAAAGTTTTCTTTCCAAAATGTGATGGCCTCATCGGTTCTGTAGTCACGATCCTGAAAGAATACAGAGGAATATAAATATTCTCTCATTGCCATCATTTTCACTTTCAATTCTTCTGGAGGGTGTCAAATCCTATTGTGGCTTTCTGCAAAAATGAGATCATTCTGTAATTCCACCGCGTCGTAATGACTGACCGTGGATGGGGAAGGTCGGACACCCCGGAAGCCCTTCACTTTGTAATCAGTTTTGGTCACGGAGGACAGTTCAGGGGCTGGAGGTTGCGGTGTGAGCTGGGCATGTACTTGCTCACTGGAATACAGATCAGATCATGACAATGTGAAAAGATTTAGTGTCTCTAAAACAATGTTTAGCACAATTATAGTCTTTCAAACAGGCACGGAGTCACAGCAAACTATCATGCAAGGCGCGTTCAAGTCATACCAGGACTTTTGATGATTTGTGCAGAATAGCAGAACACAGTTATGAGAGTATAATAGAATTTTATTTCTCTGTATAAACCCCCGCTACACTGATGCACGTTTCTCTAGTGCTTGGATACCGTCAAGATAGAACGTTTTCTCAATACGCAACGGACTGCCTGCTTCATGCCATTGTGAAATGCTGTCCTCCCAGAAACTCCCTAAACATCCTTTTCCTTTATTGGTTTGATCACCAAATGGGTTCTACTGTTGAGTCCTGACCTCGGTCCAAGCAATTTCCACATGTTTTGGCCATTAAAGGAACTCCTGGGAGGCAAGCGTTTCAGACATGAAGCAGACAGGCTGGCATACTGGGAAATCTTTCTACCTTGATAGTATCCGAGCACTGGTGAGACACTGGGATGAGTGCATTAGTGTAGCAGCGGATTATAATCTGCACAATCAAAAGTCTCGGTTTGACTTGAACACCTCTGGTAGTTCATTCTTGAGCATGGGGTCCACTGGAAAAGCCTTTGACAGAATAAACACCACCAGCTATTCTGTTGTACTTTTTATCCATTTATAGTTGCAATTTCCAAAAATGTCTAAACAAAAGAAATAAAATGTCTTGCTAGGTTCAGTTGTTCCCCTAATGCCTTTTAAGATTCAATAAGATTCAAGAATTCACCAGCCATATGCTATAAACTATTACTGGAGTATGTTCTTATTCATCCAAGTTAATCTAAAGTTCTGGGAATCATTTTTATTATTTTTTTTTATTAGAGTCTCCATCCTGTTTCTCATTTACGCCAGCGACTGCCCTCATTCTTTTAATAAAGTCCTCACACAGCAGTTGTTCCTGTAAACGTCTCTGTCCAAAACTAGCCTTTGGTACAGGGTTCATATCCTGGGCTGTGGCTATGAGATAGTGTCTCGCTTTAGGCTCGCATTTGTTTAGTCTCTTTCCGCAGGGGATAGTCGTCGGGGATACATCAAATGGTCCCCATAGCAACGGAGCTCAAACGCAGTGATAAAGACTAATTGAACGCTTTTAATTGAACTATGAGAGCTGACCGGGACACAAACACTCAGTCTTCAGTGCAGTCTTCCCACTGTTTCCTCTGTTCTCCTGGCTGGAACAGGAAGTGTGGGAGGCTGCTAAAGTGTCGCTGAAGCCTCAGACAAGATGAGGTCATCTGTGTTGTTTCATCTCAACATGTGAAGTCCAACAGTCTTGCTCTGGTTGTTACCTTATGCTTTTGATGAGGTCCTTCTCCAGCAGCTCCGCTCGTAATCCTAGAAGGAAACGGCATGGTGTAATAAAAGTAATGAAACTAAAAGTCGGCTGTTACGTCTGCCGATTCCCAAATTTAAAAGCAGTGCTTGAGAAAAGTGTGGATTTCATTTGCGTGTGCCATCAAAAACATTTAGGACTGGTTTGGGCCAGGATTAAAGGATTTCTGAAGCATGTTTGACATCAAAGCAGGAAATAATTATATGATATATTGTTTTTAAGTGCTATACAAATTCAAGATGTAGGAGGGTTACCTTTTTCTCGTACCCCTGGGCCTCTAGGGTCGGTGAAAGCAGATTTCTGTGTACTGACACCATGGAATCTGGAGGTCAAGTCCGTTGTGAGGATGTCCCTGTGTCCATTTTTGTGAATGTCAGATGTCGATCCAGTATTGTCCAGTGATGATGTTGTCCTCTTAATTACACACGGAAGAGTTTATCATGCATGCGACAAGGTGACATTCTCATAGTGTTAAAAATAAGAATTTAGTAATAATTTACACGTGGAATGTTCAGGGATGTTTAGAGTGAAGGAATTCTGTGCAATAAAAGAGAGCATTTCTTAATCAGGTTGCATTTTTGGGGTGCAATACTGATAGATGGATGAATGGATGGGTGGAAAGAATAAACTGATGTATAGATGGATTATTGGAATAAATGGACAGATGAATGATTGGATCATTCAATGGATCGATGAAGTAAATTGATAGATGAGTGGATGGGTGGGTGGATAGATATATGGACGGATGGATGGATGGTGGGATCATTTAAAATATGGGAGAAATAAATTGACATATTTGGATGGATGATGGATGGATGGATATATTAGACCTTTTGGATCGATAGATTTTCTTTATGAATCCCAAACAAACCAAGTTGTCTTTATTAGCTATAACGACTCGGGTCTCAGGAGGGGCAGAGCCGCGCGAAAATGCTTTACACTGTTTGGAACGGGAAGATCTGCAGGCTGCTACCCCGCGGAGTTCTGAACAGGCAAAGTCGCGACCATTTATAGACACGCGGTTGCCAGGCAACGCCGCAATAAGCGCGAACACGCTGCACCTGGCGGCGTGTTTATTTAAGGGTCCTGATACCTCGGCACTTTGTGCGATCATTTAGGTAGCACCGGTAAGGTATCAGGGCCAAAGACAAAAAAAAAAAAAGCGCGCTCAACAGACAAGGCAAAGACCCAGGCTCTGTCTCCTTAAGACGCCGGCGAAAGAGAGAGAGAGAAAGATAGAGAGCGGCGCGTTGTCCTTTACGCGCGCGCTCTCAGGTTAAGTATAAAGTTGATACAAAAAACACAAACTCTCTCCTATAAATCCTCAGGAAGGGCATAAGCCCCGAGAGGATATAAGTTTTATTTTTAGTTTCCACAGCCCTGTCCATTCTCGCGTAGACGATGGAGCTCTGTTTATTTTGTTTTCAGTTCCCTTTTAAGTTTCTAATTAATAACCTCACGCTATCTCCAAACGAAGATCCCTCCAATGCGTATCACAAGCACTCTCACAAACTCCTATTTCATTGACCCCCTCTAAGGATGTGATGGGAAGTTTGAATCATTTTAGTGACTCGGTTTTTTGAAATGAACGAATCTTTTTTTGAGTCATTTAGTTCATTTCATTCTTCTGATCAGAAATAAAATAAAATGCTACATTTTCAATAAACAGACCCCCAATACGTCTACACACACAGATTTTGGCTATAGTTCCATTAATGAAAATATTACAGTTCAGCTAAGGATATATTATGATAAACAGAATGAGCAGTTCACCTCACATATCTTCTAGTCCGAGTCGTTCTTTTGAATCTATTGCACTGCATAGCGTCTATGGGAGTCATGTGACAAAAGAACGACCGACTCGGGACTTGAAGACTCGTTGAGAACCGTTCAATTCTGTTTCCTGTGTACTGCACTGCATAGCGTCTATTAGAGTCACGTGAAAATAGAACGAATGAGTCGGACGTAAAAGAGATTCGGACTTCAAAGACTCAAAGGTACCCCACGGAGTTCTGAACAGGCAAATTCGCGGCCATTTATAGACACGTGGTTGCCAGGCAACGCCGTAATCAGCGTGAACGCGCCGCACCTGGCGGCGTGTTTATTTAAGGGTCCTGATACCTCGGCAATTCGTGCGATCATTTAGGTAGCACCGGTAAGGTATCAGGGCCAAAGACCAAAGAAAAAGACAAAGGTAAAGGTAAAGATAAAGATAAAGCGCGGTCAACAGACAAGGCAAAGACCCAGGCGCTGTCTCCTTAAGACGCCAGCAAATACAAGCACAAACTCCTATTTCATTGACCCATTCTAAAGCCCTGCGTTATGGCTCTTATAAATAATATTATATCGCATGTCCTTACATACATAACATTAGCTTTCTGACCCAGATATATTTGTAGAGTCGATTAGATTGTAGTCTATGTTTCTAAAATTTAGCTCTATAAAATGTCTATACCGTGTGGTCAGGAAGTCATCTAAACTCAGCTAATTGTAGCAGCTACAGCTGGTGCTAGTTAAAGAAGAGTAAGTCATAAATTGTACCCAATACAAACACCACAGTAAATGAAACAGTACTAAACTAAACTAATGCATCTCAGACTAACTTATGTTTAGTTACTTACCTTATTAATTTAGGCCCATAATTCTCAAACTGTGGTCTGGGAACATGCATGTGCACTGTGACTATAATAATGACATTTCTATGGAGATTGTGATTCTTGGTTACAGTAGGTTATAACCAAAGTGACAGGTGTTTTTAATTAAAGAGTTAATGGCAAATCAATAGCATAAAAGCAAGTGAACTGATCTGGACTTGCATTTTTATTACCACAACTGTAATTAAACTAGCAAACTAGTGTTGAAACTAAAAATACTGTGCAGTTAATATAATAGAAAATGTGATGAATCTAAGAGGTTTGAGTGAAGCTGTTGGATAATAAAATCATTTCTTAAGTAAATTAATTCCTCCAATAAATAACTTAATATATAGAGGAATACATGTTTGTGACTAATATTTAACTAGTTAAATTATTATTATTATTATTATTATTATTATTATTATTATTATTATTTATTAATAATTAATATGGGGGGGGGGGAACCTGTGCTCTAAAGACTGTGGAGAAATGACCCCAAAATGTTCTAGATAATTAAAGTTATTCAAGAAATAAATATTAGACACACGGCTACAGGTGATGCGGTGTTCATCTCAGTGCTCTCACCTCCTCCACCCAGTTCTCACTTCCCGCCTCCGAGGAACTCATTCTTACATTTAATTGATCATTTAATTTGATTATTATTAAGTTCAATATTCTAAGTAGCTGCAGAACGACTTTTACTTTTCCACTAGAATTTCATACTAAAAATCACAACGCGGTGAAACATAGCGTGGAGGTCCCGTGTCTCCTTGTTCGGAAACCGCTCTGTGGTTGCTATGGTGAGCGTAAACAAAACGGACGTGACGTCACGGGAGTTGCCGCTAATATCCAACAATGTCCTGTTTTGCCTTTTATTCCGTGTGTTTGTTTCTTGTTTGTTGGTTTATTCTGCCTGTGGTTATACTGTATACCTTCTGCGCATTTTTTGATCTGGTAACTGCGGATAGTTACTTGTATAATTAAACTTTTTACCCCTGAATCGTGTGTTATACTTTTACTCTTCAAATATTTTAATTCAAATATTAATTATTATATACAAATATTTATATTAATAAAAATATATCGCCTTATTTCCGTAACGTATTATTATTAGTAGTAGTGATTTGTACTCAAAACAAATTTATTTACATCAGTTTCTTTTTATTTATGTAAACACATTTGCTTGTTTGCTTATTTTTTGTTCTTACTTACTCATCTTTTTCAGATATCTGTTAACTATATCACTCAATATTTTTCTCTTTATTATTATTATTATTATTATTATTATTATTATTATTATTATTATTATTATTATTATTATTATTCATTTGATCCAGCTTGTAGTTAATGTAAATCACTTTTTACCTATCTTGTTGCTATTTTATATCTCTGCTGCAGTAAGATATAAAATGTGATCTATGTAGATAGTTCTGTGCATGCAGCATGATCCCCCCCCCCCCCCCCCCCCTAAAGCTGTCTTTGGCTTGTGATGCTTTATTATTATTTTTTATTCTAAAAGTACAAAATAAATACAAAATTTTTGTTTTAAAATGTGCATGATGTTTCTCACTTAATTAGAAGCCCTGCTGAAGGTTAATTTGTGCAAATTTATGCAAAGTGCATAAAACTGTCACATGCTTTTTCAAATTGCTGTCCTTTGGGAACTCTCTACTTTGATTAAAAAATATTTTTGAAACTTTGCGTCTCTTCTTTGCTGTTTCTGTTACAGTTTTTCATTGAATTTCATTTCATTTATTTTTATTGATTTTCATTTATATTTCTTTATTATTATTATTGTTATTATTATTATTATTATTATTATTATTATTTCACTGCATATCAAACTGTGCATGGCTATGTATGTGACAAATAAATTTATATTTTTAATTATTATGTGCATTTCTGACAGCTTGTTAGTCTGAGTAAAAATAAATAAATAAATAAATAAATAATAAAGTGAGTCGACAGTACATATAATTGACAAAACATATATAGATAAATTAATAGTAGCTTACTTTAGGAATGAAACTATACAGAATAAAAGACAAATGATCTTTACCCCTGTGAGTCACAGCTGCTTTATAAACAATCACTGCTGTGGCAAGACCAGGGGTTTGATAGTTTATACTTTCTACAACAGATGTGTCAATGGCTACATTTTTGTTACTGGATTAGAATTCGAGTGTCTCAAAATGGCAGACACACCATCACTATTTATTAAATGTAGTTTGACATGCATAATCCCCATTCACCGGAAAACAACCGGCCTTTGTACAATCAGTAATCTGTAATCACTAGCAAAGATTATTTCCTCAGCAAACAATATTCATGCTTGTTTTTTTAGCCCAGAACAGATCTAGGTTATATAAGACGCTAATTAATATTACTAAACAAGTCGTAGGTAATATTAACATTTGCAAAAGAGACTTGATGGATCGCAGAGAAATAAGAAACCACTCTGGAAGCTTTTCCCTGGAGCATGGCGAGATGATTGGGAACAGGCACAGAGCGCAGAACTTTCTTTCCACCCGACATATCAATTGATTCTTTGTGTCATCAGACATAGGGTGTATTATTAATTGCTGTGTGAGCTCTTTGAGAAAGGTTGTGTGTATGTGTGTGTATGTGTGGGGGTGTATATGAGTGGGTAGGTGTGTGCAATCAATGACTGAAGGTCTCATGTTTTTAAGTTACAACAAAATGGGAAGGTTATGTGCTGTAGGGGTATATAGTGGAGCACAGAAGTTGTGCAAACACGTTCGGACGTTATATCAGTTGAACATTTAGTTTGGTTTCTAGTAGAAAAAATGGACGAATAATCTCTCTCACTCGCTCTCTATACCACACAGATTGTCTATCCGGGAGCCAATCCCTGGAGACTCGTGATACGAAGATGGGTACACCCTGGATGGGGTGCCAGCTCCAAGAAAGGGCACACAAGCACCCAATCACCCAGACACTACGTGGAACTGGGAAACACCAGTTCGCCCGATCTGATTGGTGGGTATCATTCGGATACCAAAGAGAACCGAATGATACCCACCAATCAGAGAGTACATGCAAACTCGAGGTGGGAATCGAACCCACAACCTTAGAGGTGCTAATCTCTGCACCAGTGTCCCGCCATTAAATAATAACCTCCGTTATTAAAATAATAAATCAACGGCAACAGTTTTTGTCTAATTATACCACAGCAAAAGTGATTTATGCGATTCTCAAATTTCTTAACTGGCAATCAAGACACAACATTTTTAAAAAATGTTATTTTATGCGATGAAATTACTATAAAACCATCAATATTTAGTATGAAGCCCTTTATTCTTCAAACCCTGCTGGATCCTCCTAAGCATAGAGTCAAAAAAGACGTCTGCAGAACTCTAATGTCAATCTCAATTCATGCATGCTTGATTGCTTCCTGAAGCTCATGTGCAGAAATTTCTTACAGAAACTTGATTATTCCCTAGTTTTAGGCATGTTAATGCAGAGCTGGACACCCAGCTTGTGAAAGTAAAAATCCAATCACATATTTGTTCCATCCGTTAACTGAGGCATACGTTGTCTTAATACTTTTTTAAATTACATATAAACATATATTACACACACACCTATCAATTTGTTACGAATAAATTGTAACACATATACTACGCTCTGTTCCCATGTTCCCTGATACTGGAGACTCCTTCCATCCATAAATGTTAAACCAACATGTCCTTACCGAAAGCGTTCTATTCAACCATTATGTTCATTTTATTCATAATTATTAATATTACTTAATATGTGGACTGACTACCTTAGGACTCAGTGAATTAGTTGTTACTATAGAAACAGGAACATATTAATACGAGTATGTTTATACATTACAAAGGTGTGATGTAAATCGATTAAAACCACTTCTCACGTCCGAGCCGCCGTTATACTGTAGAAACACCTTCTGGCGAATCCGAATTGAGAAATCAAAAGCACTGCTGTGCAAAGGATTTTCATGCCCACACGCCGCTTGCATAACTACTCGCATATTTTGTAAGCAGCATTTGGATCGTCTCGCTTGTAAAAACTTGGTCGTAATCTCGCATTTCTTTCCGCAACATTTTGCTCATGTCTGCCTGTCCGCACTCATTTTCCTTAATCCGTGTCAACAATTGCGTGTGCCTAAACCAACCCTCCGCTAAAAGGACTGGAGGGATCGTTTCCCAGTATAGCCAATGAGAGGATACAAAGAAACCACTTTGTAAGTTTCTCCCTGGGGAACTTAAAGATGATTGGGAACGGGCGCAGAGCACACCGCTGCCTCCCCACACAGGCTGGATACAAGTGGAACCTTCGCTTCCGAGCAGATCCTGCTTGAAGGATCGTGATGGTGATCTCCCAGAGAGCATTTGTGAAACGCTATAAGCTGCTTTTCTCTGGGGATTCGACGTGAGAGTGATGAGGAGGAAGTAGTCTGTAAGCTCCTGGGTGGTTCTACATAAGGAAGTGTGTTCCCATAATGAACAGAAAGATTTTTTAGAGATGGAGAATTGGTTCTCTATGATTTATTCATTTTTCTTATATATATAATACATATAATTCAGCTACACTGATCTTTGTTGCTGTAGCTTCACCCTCGTATACAGTATATAATTTTTTCCTGTATGTTGGAGAAATTCCGAAAACACGCCATGTTGCATGGGAATGGTGTAAATGGTGTCCATGGTGGTGGTGGTTGCATCCTCACAACACAGTGAAAATATAAAAAAATTGAAAATGCTGTACTGTAGTGCTTTACAATTTTTCCTCTCCTGGGTGTGTGCGTACTTTGGTTTTCGGGGAAAAATGACACAAGTAAACCACCTACAAAGGAAAATCTTTATATGAGAAATCTGCCTATATGCGTATAATAGTAAATACCAGTTCGTCTACTTCGACTGCTTATGTGAATGATCCTCGTTGACTGTCTAATGTAGCCTGGGTGTAGTAATAGTGAATGGCGGTGGGATTGATTTTCAGGAAACACTACAAACAGAAGAAGCATTGTAGTGTGTGGCTAAAACAGGTATTGGTTTACTCAAACCAGTGATTGATGATGGAATGGTTACTGCCTCCCACGAGCCACCTCGGTTGGGACCGTCATTCATGGACGTACGTAAAAGTCTCATTACCGTACTGTGCAAATGTCAATCACGTTCGCGCCCTTCATTCATGACACATTTTATCGCGAGTTCTTGGTTCTTCCATTGTTTCCATAGTAACGACTTATGTAGGCACATGTATGGTGGACACTCAACCTAGTGTACTGTATAACTACTAATACTATTTTTTTTTATCTGTAATTATGTGGTTATTTAACATTTATGGAAGGAGTCTCCAGTGTCAACTCTTTGTAACACTCAGCGGTAAATTTCCTTAAAATTTTCAGTTTCACACTTTCATTCATAAGAAATTTTATCCCAAGTCTCGGTTTGACTTGAACGCCCGTCATACTTATTATAACGGACGTTTCAGTCGATATGAAAAAAAGAGAAGGAAAGAGAGACGGTGCAAAATTGTGTTCATGATATTCAATAAATAAATAAAAGCAGAAGGTGATGTACTTATTATGTACATATACACAGAGGTTGTTGGACAGTTGTGTATGGATATTGCAATTGTGATAGAGGCCGCAGCAATTTTAGGCTACATATACTGTATGTATATACAGTATATACAGTATATGTATAGTACATATATATAATTATTAGTGTAAACCTATTATACACACCGAAAATGATGCAAAACCCAAAAAGGTACTAGAGATGGCTACTCATGTACTCATGAGTATGTGAACAGCTTGTGGATCAAAGGGGTCAAGTGAGAATTGGGTGAATTATGCAAGCAAACAGATGGGCAGCAACATTAGAGTGGTGTCAGAAAGTAACACTTATGAGCTATACTGAAGTGAAAACCATGCCGAGGGCCTGGGTGTCTGCATCCCTTCTGCTGATCCAATCCATGTTTACGTTTCACACACCGTTACAGCAGACATATTGGGGTTTCTAAATGTCAAACCAGAATCGTTCTAAACCGAACAAAATTTTCTTGCTGCCAGTATCAACAGTAAAGAACAAGAAAATGTCTCAAGTAGGTTTAAGGTTTCCTGCCCAGTTTGCTGGTGAAAGTGTCGGTATTTGGTAGAAACAGCATGCATCCATGGAGATTCCTGTTTGGCGTGACGGTGCAGGTCAGCGATGGCAGTGTGTTGGTGTGGGGGATGTTTTCCTGGCACACAGCCAGGAACATCTGGCACAGAATATCCGAAGCATCATGACTGATCAAGTTCTTACAGGTTATAAGGCTCGGTTGGGCACTTCTACCACCTGACCTTATTTTGGTCAGCTCTATCTCTATCTGTGACAGCACTTCTTTATTGTGTAATTAATTAATTATAATAATCAAAAAATGAACCAGTTTTACAGGGGGGACATCCTTAAAAGACATGTTGTTAGGGGTTGTTGGAGATGTTTTCTTTTTTACTGCTGTAAATGATTAATATACTGATGCAATATTTCTTTCGTTTTTTTTTTTATCCACTCACAACCACCACATTGTATAAAATTTAAATAAAGCACATTAAACCGACACTGTTTTTCAACAACAAAATCAACGTCTTTTTAATATTCAGAATCAAAAATGTCCGTTTCTAGACGATAAAAAATGTACCTATCCGTTCCTTAGAATGATATTGCAAATTAATTTCCTGTTGTTAATTAAGGCTGGATTTATATTAGATTAGATAATAAATATAATTTAGAAACTAGATTAATTACATTGCATAGTATTAAGAAAACATTTTTCAACAAATGTTTCCATAACAGTTTTTCACTCAATATTATGTTCCAAGTAGAATAAAATGAAAAAAATCTTATACCATATCTAAAGACTAAATTATTGATTTTAATGAAAGGTTGTATATTATAATAACAGCCCCTGAATACCCCTTTATGGAAGTGCATTTTCACAGCCAATCAGAATGCAGGGATCTGGAAAGTCCATGTTCAGGACATTATTAATCCTTTCCTATCTGTTTACTTCTGTATTTCTGATTTATAAAAAAAAAAAAGAGGGTTAAAATATATTGTATATTTAAAGTGTTCTTCATGGTAACATTTTCGATATTTAGTGAGTTAAACACGACTAAGGGTTAAAACGCAACTGAGAGCTGAAGGTGGCTAGGGTAGCTGTTATTATATTATAGCTGTTAAAAACGACACATAGTGGAAGGCAGAACTGGGTGGAGTTGAGCATCGAGCCAGGGGGGAGTGTTTCTTGGTGTATGATGTCACAATAGGGGGAAAACAGATTTTTTCCTTATACAAAAATGAGACAAGGTAGCAGGGAGCGTTTACTTCTCATGTTTGTTTGCGTGTTCATTGAACTGCTGATCAGAAGGTTTCAGGTTTGAGTCCCAGCACTGAGCAAGGTCCTTCACCCTCAACTGCTCAGATATAATCGGGCATCGCGCTGGCAACACGAGCCCGTAAGAACTGAGACGATGATATCTCTCCAGGGAGGGGGTGGGGGGAGGGGGTGTATTCATCACGTGATGTGCCTGATGTACACACATGGTCGAACCGTTTGTGTGTTCCTGGGAACTGGAAAGCCAAATCTGGATTTGTGGCTAAAAAGTGCATTATGCATAATATTTACATATACAAATTGACACATTTATTTAGACAAAGCTATAAATGTATAGAAAGCGTGTATAATTTTTTGGGTTTAAAATTCATATATAGAATTTGTCATAAAGTTACTAGAACATTCAAAAATCTGGCGTAGGCTGAGGTTATATAGGTTATCATAGAGCGTTTAAGACACTGAGGACAGCGAAGTAATCAATGATTGTGCATGTTCACGGATTTTAATTTATTATCATACTTTTTTTTTCTTTTACCAATTCTTCATTATTCATGCATGTAACACATAAATTGCAGCATTAACAACGTCCAAAATCCTCTGCCCTGTTTCAGAACTGAAAAAGGAACATTTCGTCTGCGCACGTAATGCTGAAAACTTCATGTTCTCCCCTAGGTGCAGTTAGAATAGAATATCTGGACTGTTTGTGCTGTGTTGAGAAACTTGTTTGTCTTGAATCTTGTGCATGTGTCTTTCGCCAGGCAATCCAACATGTGCGTTTCTAAAGAAGTCTCCCATGAGCGTGTAATGAATGTGGTTACATTCTCGACATGCTCTCCAAGCGAGCCAGAGTTGCGTTTACCAGATGTACCAGATTGTCTGAGTCGCTCTTGCCAACATGATGGGATTAGCCATTTATTATCATTTATACTGCTATCTTGTCATGTAGCTCTAAATAATAGTAAACTGCATAAACCTCTCCAAGAAGCTTTGCGCCCAAAACTAACACAAAAAACATTGCTCATGGATCTAGCCTTTTTTTTTTCTTTTTTTTTTTAACAGAAAGTGTTTAAAGAAGAGATTTGGAAAACAATTCTACATTTTTGGTGAATATTTTCAATAAGCAATATTAGGAATCAATATTTCATGAACTACTGTATACAACACATTAATTAAAGGGTATGAAAAATTCATCTTTAGCCATTTTTAGGCAACAGTATAAATAAATGTGTGTGACAAAAAAAAAAAATCATTCCCTGCGTTTTGTCCTTTTTTTTTTTTCATTTTTGTATTTGCCAGGGTTTAAACAAGGCAATTAGATTTTCTACCTAATGTGACCTCATATAGGATATACTTGGTGATCAGCTTTGCTGCAGAGTTTATATGCAAAAATAAATATATATATATATATATATATATATATATATATATATATATATATATATATATATATATATATAAAATTATCTGAGAGGTATTTCACCTGGAGGCGGCACAGTGGCTCAGTGGTTAGCACTCTTGCCCTCCAGGGTCCAGGTTCAATTCCTAACTAGGTTTGAGTCCCGCCCCTGTGTGTGTGTGGGGGGGGGGGGGTGTAGTTTGCATGTTTTCCTCCGATTTCCTCCCACATTCCAAAGACATGCAGATTAGGCTAACTGGCGTTCGCAAATTGTCTGTAGTGTGTGAGTGTGTGTATGTGTGTGTGTGCCCTGCGATGCATTAGCACTCTGTCCAGGTTGTACGCTGCCTCATGCCCTAAGTCTCCTCGAATCGGCTCCAGGCCCCTCGCGATCCGGTACACAGGATTAAGCGGTATAGATGATGAGTGAGTGAGTGAGTGAATATTTCACCAGAAGCATTAACACATCCACCCACACACACACACTTTTGGAGACCCGTGTCAAATTGTTAAAGAACTAGTAATATATGGGACCTTTAATTATTAAGACATTTTTATGGAGCAAGACGTGCATTCATCCATGTTTCTAACAGTTTTTTAATGACTCTAGTGCTTTGTAGTAGTCCGAGGTAAAGTGTTTTCACCATGGGAAAGTGCAGGATTTTGTGCTTAGTGCTTTTGCTCTTGTTCCACAAGATTAAACATAACTGATAAAATGGAATACATGAATAAAAAGAACATGCCATACTTTATGTATAACTGGCAGTATAAATTGATATATTATAGACAAACATATTTACTTCAGGGTGGTCACAGGAACGCTGCTTTTCATGAGGGTTAGACTATGCAGTACATATTTAAACACTCATTTTTGTACTTTCTGAATAACTCATAAATAATATTTATTTTTAAATATTGTTAAATTGAGAGAACCAAAAATGCTTAATAATACATACGAGAATTTAAATTCTGACCAATGCTTTGGACCTTTTCTCTGAGATCCGCTCTCTCTCTCTCTCTCTCTCTCGCTCTCTCTCTCTCTCGCTCTCTCTCCATTCTGCTTATCACAAAAGAAAAAAAGAAAACCCTGCAGGGTCTCAGATGACCTTTAGCTAGCAGGAGACACATGAACCAGCCCTTCCTGAAGCCTCGCTGTCTCTCCCACCATCTCTTGTATTACCCAAAAATGGACAAGCTTCATCCAGTGCACGACTTAACGATCTGACTCACCATCCTATTAACGACATGCTGCTTGCTGAACCACACCGATTAGCATTTTAATCTATCTGATTTAAATTCACCCCGTGACTCGGTATCTCCTTTATTAATAGACTCGTACAGGCTTATCATTGGAGATTTACAGCCGGGGCCAACAACCAACTGAGAAAGCGACGCATTCCGTGCTTCTATTCTAAGTCCCTTCTGCCTATTCTTTGTTTTGCTCCAATCTTTGTTATAGACAACCCTATAATCAGAACCATAACCACAATTAAATGTTTCTATAGATTGTTAAAAATAGTATACAGTAGTATAAAAATCTGGATCTATATGTTTTCTTATATCCATTCATCCATTCATTCATCTTCTATGCTGCTTATCCTGTGTGCACGGTCACAGGGATTTAGGGCATAAGGCGGGTTAAACCCTGGATAGGGTGCCAATCCATAGAGCGCACACACTAAGGGCAGTTTTGGAACGCCAATTAACCCGGAGGAAACCCGCCAAAGCAGGTACACAGACCCCGAGACAGGAATCGAACCCAGACCCTGGAAGTGCGAGGCAACAGTGTGAACCACAGCGCCACTGTGCCGCCTTTTCCCTTATATGAAATACATTTTTTTCCAATTCAAACTGAAATTCAATTTCAAAGTTTTTTGTATTTCACACTCAAGATGGCCTTGAAACAACGAGATTTTTTTTTCCAGATTGTGTATTGTAACAAAAGGAGAAAAATAACAAAAACCTGAACAACCCCAGAAAACTCCTCTATCCTGAAGACCTTTAAATAAGGGAGAACTGATGCTTAAAAAGAACTGACTGTAGAGACTCCTTCCATACATCTCCTTACCAAGACGATCAACAAGAAACATATCTATCAGTTAAATAATGACACTTTTATTGATGTGTCTAATAGATAATTGGATAATTGGAGCATCCAGCAAGATCTTGTATATGAGTTGTTCTAGGATGTTTTAAAAAAAAGGGGGGGGGGGGGGAATCCCAGTAAACAGTAATTAATAAAACCACGTCCCAGGCAGAATTTGTGCAGGAAATCAGGTCCTACGTTTTTACTAAGCATCCTGCAGATCAACCTACAGTTCTTCTGAGAACTTTGATCGCTGCATCTGCTTGTTTTTTTGCATGGAAATCCCAGCAGCGTCCTCATTTTTTCAATATTTCATTCATTTATATAATGTGCTGCTTTCTTTTCTGGCATATAAATATTTTTCTGTAATTTAGAATTTTGTGGTTGAATACTGTTGTTTGAAAATCAGAAATGCTTTTCTTTTTGTATAGTGAGAGAGAGAGAAGTGTGAAATAAAATGGATCGGACACACAGAGTATATTTTCATAATACATTTTTCTCTACTTCTAATCAAATGATGGGAACAAAAAGACCGGTCTTTCCTCAAACCAGGAAATATTACTCTACCATGAAGAAAGTAGCTACATTTACATCCCAAATCTTTCTTTTCGAATCTTTCCGACCTTTTAGGCTAATCAGCTTTGTTCATACAGATCCATAAAAATTCAGATTCATACATTCCCTTTAAACCTTATGCACACTGTATAATAAGCTCTAAATACTATATGCACCCTCTCTAAAGTGTGATACTCCAAGTGCTTAAAATAAAAGTCCCCATGCGTTTACTCTGCATCCTACATGTAGGTTGCAGACATTCGAGGGGGGGTTGATTTTTTTACACCCTTAATTAATTTTCCTCTCGCTTCCTAAAGAGTGGAGTCTAAGGCTCCGAGGTATTTTCTGCTCCTCGTTCATCGCTCGCCTCCGCTTTTCTGTGGCATATGAGGTACGACTGACTCCAAAAACCCAGATGTGGCGGTGCATGTTTAACTGTTTATTTGGTCGTGCTGAATATAGAGAAATGAGGTGTTACAGCGTGGCTTTTTTTAGGCCTTTAACTTTGCCATTGACAGCTTTAAATAAATATGGAGCTGGCATTCATATTCGAGATCATTTATGCTGAAACTTGTGGACTTCATCATCACAGACTCTAGACAAGAATGTCTGCATTCATGTTGGACCACTCTCACTCTCTCACTCACTCATCATCCATGCCGCTTTATCCTGTATGCAGGGTCATGAGGGGCCTCGAGCCTATCCCAGGAGACTTAGGGCATGAGGTGTGCCAATTCATCGCACGGCACACACACACACACACACACACACACACACACACACACACACACACACACACACACACACACACACTCATTCAGACACTATGGTCAATTTGGGAACACAAATTACTCTAATCTGCATGTCTTCTGCACTGTGGGAGGAAACCGGAGTACCTGGAGGAAACCCACCGATCACAGGGAAAACATTCGAATTTTTTACTTCGGCCTTTATTTGCCATAGATACATTGCTGCACATTCTGAAATTCTTTATTGTTTACATATCCCAACTTCTTGTTAGCTCCACACAGGTGGGAATCTAACCCAGACCTTGGAAGTGCAATGCGGCAGTGCTAACCACTACGTCACGGTGCTGCCCATGTCAGACTGATGACAGAAAGCATACAGTAAATATACACTTTTGTGAACATACTGGTAACCTAGTAACTGATAAATGAAGAATATGAAGTTTCATTGCAAACTTAAAACTGTTTCGCTAATCAAATCTGGTCTGGTTTTCCTCCTGCTATTAGAACAACTAGCTAACTGCTAGTCAACTAGCTTGTATTTGTCACACACACACACACACACACACACACAAAGAAAACAAGCATTATTTCAGTATCCGTGTATTTGTATTTTTACAATTAGGATGTAAGGATCTCTAGGTTTTTAGCATGGTCACAAAAGTCCACAAAAAGTAAAAAAATAAGTAATTTCATGAAAGCAAGTAAGAAGCAATATGGATAGCCAAAAAGGACAATATGTAAATTTGATCACTACCGGAATATGGGAATGATTAAGCAAAAATGTAAAACTCTCAATATGCTTATTTTGAGAGTTTTACATATTTGTAATATATATATATTTCATCATATTGACTATGTTGTCACTGTATTGACATCTAATTATTGTTGTTGCTGTTAGCATTAACTATATTAGCTAGGTACCAGCCGAAAGAAGAAGAAGATTATCAGCTTAGGTTTATACAATACATACGTCTAAAGTCATAGTACTTATGTCTCTGACTGAGCTCATGTTATACCCTGAATCTAATCAGTTTTTAGCTTTTCCATAAAAATTCTTACTGCTCTAACACCAGAACATCAATCTATATAAGTTTTAGAGTGGTCGTGGCTCAGTGTGTTACGGCGCGGAATTAGAAGGTCGGCGGTTTGAGTCCCACCTTTGCTAGGTTGCCGCTGTTGGGCCCTCGGGCAAGGCCCTTAACCCTGTCTGCTCCAGGGGCGCCGTAAAAAATGGCTGACCCTGCGCTCTGACCCCAGCCTGATAATGTATATGTGAAAAATGAGGACTAAAATGAACTTAATCAATGAAAGGCTGTGTTCACATTACAACCCAATCCAATTGTTCAATTCAGATTTTTTGATCGGATCAGATTTGCGTGTCATGATGGTTCACATTCATAATTAGAAGTGACATTTGTCTGACTCTAATGTGGACAGTCTGTCCTCTGTAAAAGGCAGGTATGCGCACATCAATATAAGTTTTTTGCTCGAGGCACATCGAGCTCGTGCGACCGTTCATTCAATTCAAATAATGGATGCGATTTTAGCAAATATATGCAGGAGGGCGGTAAGCAGTTCAACGGCTGTATTGACGTCCGGAAGAGAGCTGGCGCTTTAACTGCCGACCTTCCGATCTATAATTTAATACCACCGCCCATGACCACATCCCGGATGTGTCCGATCTAGGACCACAACCGGAAGTGACTCATGTCTGATCTAAAAACATCAGAATTGCCCGTTCAGACAGCCCTAAAAATCTCATCTGTCTCATATTAGAGGTGGAAAAAATTATATTTAAGTCGCTTATGTGAACGTAGCCAAAAAAGAGATCTACCCTTAATATAGACCTTACATTGCATGCTGTAGAATATAAGAAAAGGAAGAGGACCGACTTGGGTCATGTATGAGAGTGTTACCTTCTTAACAACATAATCCAATTTGTGCCGGTTAATAAGTGCTATTCATCGGGGGAGATGGGGGGCTTTGTGTATTTATCTAGCTGGACAGCTTGAACCAAGTGGCCTGCATCTGTGTGTTGTTTTAGCAAGGTTTGCTGCCGCAGCTCGAGCAGAGGCTCGAGTTATGTGAGAGCCACTGTCTCCTCTCCAGACGAGGCCGCTGAGCCCCCAAACCCAGGCCTTGTGTTTTTCTTGGCGACTGGGGGCGTAGTCAGCTGGTCTGCATGTTTTGGAAAGTAGAGTCCATGGCGTTTAGCCTTTTTTTTTTTTTTTCCTTTTTTTTTTTTTTTGAACACACAAACACCTTTAGCTGAAGCAGTAGCTGGAAGAGGCCTTCCCTTTAATAAACCGTAAAATGATCCTCCAGTGGTTTACATCCAAGCCAATGTTTTTTGGTATCTCTAAATTTGAACCTGGTATGTTACAATAAGTGCATGTAGTTATTATATTTATTTAAACACAAGGGGGTGCCATTTTGGCTTAGTGGTTAACACTGTGGCCCTGCACCTTCAGGGCAGGGGTTCGATTCATGCCTCGAGTCTGTGTACCTGGATGTTCTCCCTGTGCTTGGTGGGTTTCCTCCGGTTACTCCAGTTTCCTCCCACAGTCTAAATGCAGATTAGGTTAATTGGCGTTCCTAAATTGTTGAGGTGTGTGTGTGGGTCCAGGGTGGACCCCACCTTGTGCTATAAGTCTCCTAGGATTGGCGCCAGGCCAACTGCAACCATGTACATGATAAGCAGTATAGAAAACTAATGATTCCATGATTACAAGGGCTGTACAGAACATAATGCAAAAAGTGGGCACTAAACGAAACTTTTTTAGCAACTGGCGTAGGTTATTCAATTTGCACTCTTTCTCTATACAAAGGTACAACTCACCATGTCGGAAACCTTGCGTCAAGAACTTAACGACAAAAGAACGGGTAGGAATAGGAAGAAGAGATATTAAAAGTTATTCTATCAAAATGGTTATTTTCGGCACAGCCGACTTATAGCCAAACTGTATTAACAATACCGCTAGCTACAGTACGTCATGTGTCGCTCTCTTTCATGAATCCCATTTTCGATAGTGCCTGTGATATTTTTTCAGCAAATTCACAAAACAGAAGCTAATTGCCCCGTTACACATGATATCGCATCTGTCCACCATTCTCCCACCCAAATGTTACTCATTCTCATCGGATACCGGTGCAAAAAACCCACATACAAAAGTAGTCACAGAAGCACTTTCAGAAAGAAAACACATCTGCTAACATCATGTCATCTCAAGCGGCATTTTGTCTCCTTGTCGTCATCGCTTCCGTGTTACGCGGCCACGACCCGAACTAGCTTTCGACACGAAGCTGAATCCTCCAGTCATAACCAGATGCTCTCTGTGAAATTATTATTCAATCAGAATAATGATAATGCATTGATTTCTTGAGAGGGAATGAATCTAGTTAGTTACCTAATACACCTTTACCGTTCAACTTCACCGTT
>JAAGKR010000461.1:0-95000 GCA_011419295.1 Clarias macrocephalus | reverse complement strand
TAATATCCGAGGCATTTCCACTGGACAACACTGAAGATCAGAACCTCTTCCAAGACTCCACTGGAGAAGGACTGACTGACAACATAGTGGCTCCCGGACCAGGACCAGGACCAGGCGTTTCTAAGATCATCATGGTGGCGGACGCAGACCTGCTGAGCACCCTGAAGGCTCTGGGAAGGAACATGCCTGAGAGGATCCTGAGTCCTGAGCACAGAGACGGAAGTCCAGACCAGTCCAGCATCTCCATCATCCGGAGGGACACCAAGAGGTGCATGGTGGGAAGAGTGTACCGGCCGTGCTGGGACGCCTAGGTCATGTGGACGAGTCCAGTGAAGACGGCGCGGGAATCCAGATGGCAACTTCTCATCCTGCGAAGTGAATGATCTTTATTTGTATCATAAGATCCGCGAATAAATGAATAAATGAAATACTAGTTGGTCTTCTGTCTTTCATGTTTATTTAATGTCAAGTCTAACTGATTGTATTTCTGAAGCTGTTTTTTTTTTAAAGAAAATGAAGAAAAGAAAGGGAAAATGATGAACAAAAGTTTCCTCCACCATTTATCCCTATCTGTTTTCATTATACAACAATTTACAAATAATTATGTCTTATTATAAGAGCAACATACTTTTTGTCTGTATACTGTATATTTAATGTTGTAGAATGTCCTCAAAGGACGTTAGGTCCTGTTATACATGAACATCTCATTACTTGAAAATACAAATGTTAATTGTTAGAATTTTTAGCCATAGACTAGGTGCAGTGTCCGTCATACAAGTCCTTGTGTACATTTTCCACTGTAGAAACAATATACACATGCCGTTCATGTCAAACCAGGACTTGTGATAAAATTTCAGACGGCTGATCAGTCATCAGTTACAGAAGACATCAAGGACAGTACGGTAATGAGACGCAGTAAAACATGTGAATGGTGCAAATCGCCTGATCCTTGACCCCGGTCCAAGCCGTTTCCACGTGCTTGGGTCATTAAAGGAGCTCCTGGGAGGCCAGGGTTTCAGACATGAAGCAGACAGGGGATAAGTGCATCAGTGTAGCAGGGGATTATATAAAGACATATTGTACTTTCATAACTGTGTTCTGTTATTCTGCACAATCAAAAGTCCTGGTTTGACTTGAACGCCCCTTGTAGTGGAACATGCTCCTTTATATAATCATGTGATTTGAAATAATTAACATCAGATTTATGATATGATAGTATCCATTATACTCTAAATATTAGGGACTCCACTGGTGTTCTGACCGACTATTTGACGTACACGTACATGATTTGGGACGCAGCCCCAGTATTTGTGCCAAATTAACAAGCTTTGTTTTCTAAGCCACTAACAAGAAGATGACTGGCATCAGCTCAAGAACACCATGGATGAGAAAGTTAATTTCCTGTACTCTTATGTTTGTACTTAAAAAGGCTTAAACCCCTAGAGGTCTTACCTGTAATTGCACACAGATATGCAGATTAAGCAGGGGTTTTCAATCTATCAACCTCTTAGGGACAGTGGAGACGAATGGTGACCATTGTATTTATTCCCATTTGGACGTTTGGTTAACATTTACATATTACAAACAATCTGAAAACCACTTAGCATGTCCTTGGAGAGTAGGAGGAAACCGACCGAGCACAGGGAGAACATGCACACAGACCCAACGAGGGAATCAAACCCAGGACCTGGAGGTGCAAGGCAACAGTGCTACCCACTAAGCCACCGTGCCACCAAGCAGCTGTGTGCTTTGGCCTGCCAAACACAATTTCAATATTTTTTCTGCTTGAATTTTCAGTCAATATCTCGGTCTAGATCTATGCGATGCGATTGTTTCTTAATGAACACTGCCGTTCTCTAAGTCAGCGTGATATGAGCGCTTTTTTGAGGTCACTCATCATGGCGCTGAGCACTCCTGCTTGTTATTGATCGGTAGGACGCTCTTAATCAGGACAGCTGACAATGCTGGCGCAGACGAGAAAATCCATGGGGCTGAAGCACAACAAGGGGAAAACAACAAGGACGCGGCTTGTGCCATCCCCCTATCAGTAGAACGGAAATGAGATCTTTTTCTTTGCATCCAT
This sequence comes from Clarias macrocephalus, assembly GCA_011419295.1. Taxonomy (NCBI): domain Eukaryota; kingdom Metazoa; phylum Chordata; class Actinopteri; order Siluriformes; family Clariidae; genus Clarias; species Clarias macrocephalus. The sequence goes on along the minus strand of JAAGKR010000461.1, from coordinate 92,917 downwards.
GTTGTAGGCGCCTAACAAACCGCATCAGAATGGAAATTCACGATATCATTTTTAGATACATGTTTAATGCCGATCCGCCAACACAGTGTCGAATCATTCGGGGAATATTTTGGGATAAGTCAAGGATTTGTGGCTACAATTGTCATTTTATTCCAGTTGCTGAGGAAATTGCTGTCACACTATACACAGTAATGTTACGACTGCGGCTGTAGAGTCGAGTGTTTCGGGTAAAAATGTTGATATACAGACACGAGTCTGGTGGAGCCGTGCAGAGGCACAGAGTCCAAGTCCGGTGTGAAGTTTCCACAGTCGGTGATGATGTGTGGTGCCGTGTCATCTGCTGGTGCTGGTCCCCTGTGTTTTATCAAGTCCAAAATCAACACAATCATTTACCAGGAGATCTTTGGAGCACTTCATGGTTCCATCTGCTGACAAGATTTACGGAGATGCCGAATTCCTTTTTCAGCAGGACACCAACAGTGCCAAAACTACCACTGACTGCTTTGCTGTCCGTGATGTTACTGTGCATGACTGGCCAGCCAACTCGCCTGACCGGAATCTCAGAGTAATGTCACAATGAAGATGAGTAATACCAGACCCAATGATACAGATGAGCGGAAGCCTGCTATCAAAGCACCCTGGCTTTTAATAACCTGCCACTCAAAAGTATTGAGTGCGTAAATGAACATGCTTGTCAGAAGGTAGACAGTTTTGTATTATATCATTAATATATTCTGCAACACTTTGAGATACTGTAAGCCGTAATCAACAAAATGAAAACATGAATGGCTTTAAATATTTCTCTTTACCCTGAGATTCTGAGATGTTCTGTGTCATAGCTTCCCTTCCTTATATTATATATATTTGACCGTAGTAACTAAATTATTAGATTAGTGTTAGAAATGTTTAAAAATCCTGTTTAGTTTAATAATTATATAATTATTCAATTAAACCAAAGATAATGACAATACGAGTGCATCCCCCCCCCCCCCCCCCATGATGTGCTTGTCAGAAATTGTATAAAATTTTTATTATTATTTTTTTAAACAAGCAAGATTTAATGAAAAGTAAAAAGAAATAGAATGAAGGCAGGAAATCGAGGACTTTAATGTGTTGAAAGTCTATATAAGTAGTAAAAGTTGGTGATAGGCTCCAGGCCCCCTGTAACCCTACGCAATAATAATTCTTATTTATTTTTATTATATTATTTATATTATTATAATATTATTATAATATTATTATAATAATAATACATGAAAGATCTATTATTATTGTTATCATTTTGTTGGCTCAGTGGTTAAGGCATTGAAATACGCTTTGGAAGGTACCAGATTCAAACCCCACAACCATCAAGTTGCCATTATTGGGCCCTTCAGCAAGGCCCTCAGCTCTCAGATGTATAATGAGATAAAAGTTATATAAGAGATAAAAATGTAATATGGGTGTCTATGTCTAAATGTATTATTATTGGTAGTAGTAGTAGTATATGCATGATATTAAAAAAATAGATAAGAATACAACCGAACGAACAAACAAATAAATAAATAAAAAAATATAGAAATTGCACCAGTATAGACGATACACAAAGTACTGACTTGAATTTGTCGAAGAAATTTCAGAATATTAAACAGCTTCTGTCACATACAGTAGTCCTCCGGATGGCCTCGTTTCAGCAATCTTTTTAACTTGTCCTCGCCGTTTACTCTCGGGAAAAATCCCAGACGCCGACTTTATTCTATTAGCGCAAGGAAAGTTTTTTCGATGTCACCTTGGTCCGGATGGGAAACTGTAGATGTAGACTTCAGAAACAAAACTCACCCAGGAATTCTTTCGATCTGCTGCAATTTTGTTACCGTTAATGAATCAAATGGTTAATATAATGGTTTAGGAGTTTACTTTATACCTAGTCAGTTTATAGTATATGATGGTGAACATCATGAGAAATATTGCTACAGTCTTGGTCATGGGTTGTAAATGTAAATGCACATTTAGAGTGCGGATCACAAGTGATATTGCTTAATGTCTTGTAGATTTATTCTTCCTGCCTTGGGCAGAAAACTGCTCTTTGTTCCATTGAAATGATGCACAGGTAGAAACACTCATTCACTCATTCTCTGTGTCACTCATCCTGTACAGTATTGTAAGAATCCTATCCCGGGGGACTTGGGTGCAAATCCATCCCAGGGCAAAAGCATGCTCATACTTACACACTATCACGATCAGGCTAATCTGCATGGCTTGAAACCAGAGGGGGAACTCAGGGGGAACCCAGTCAAGCACAGGGAAACACATAGACTGGAAGGGGGAACTCGGACCATCGACCCTAAAGGTGCGAGACCACAGTGCTGACCGCTACGCCACTGCACCACCCAGGAAGAAATAACCCTGCTGTATATTGTCCGCTCTTATAAAATATAAGAAATACTTGATCAAATATAAGAACAATTTTTACAGCAGCTTTATAACCTGAAAGTATTCGGATCCTCAGATGCATAAGTACACACGTCTATTTCTTCAAAAGCTATAATCGGAGCCATTTTTTAAACCCGCAGTTTTACACACAGGAGAGATTGCCCTTCTGTTCACTACACACCCGAATGGGGCCATTCAAGTGCATTCGAGTCAAAAATCAATGTGATCATCATTTCCTTGTATTGAATTAGTGTGTAACCCTATCTGATCATTAAAATAAATATCACTGCTGGTGTCATTCAGAATCCATTAACCAGCATCATGAACAAACATATACTTGGCCCATGGCGTCATGCTGCAGCTACATATGTCACTTATGCTCCACAACCACAAGCTCCTCTACTGTCTATGTGAATAAGTTATTAGAATCCATAACAAACATGCGTCTCCTGCTAAATCCACTCCCTATATGATGCAAGTAGATTTCCAGGAAGGGTTCCAGCATTTCCAAGTGGCTCCTCAATGTGAGCCGAAGCCAATAATTTAAACACACTGAACCCTGAATATGTTTCCAGCCGGCGAAAGAGTTTGGCTCTGCTTTCTTGGAATTTTCTGAAAAGTGTTGATATGCTCATTTTCCACAGCAGTGGGTAAAAAGGAGTGCTCTGAGAACACCTCAGTGATTCATGTTTCATGAGAAATAAATGAGTAAAAAAAGATAGTATAGCGCAGGTTCGTATGACTGTTTGAAGGCAGAATATTCTATTTCAAGAATAAAATAACGGTTCTCTAGGAATTGCAACTATGTGAATCTCTTTTCATTCACATTCAGAGATGATGAAATGACGTCAGTGATGAAAGGTGCTAAGTGCATTCGCATTTCAAATTTCTAAGGGTTTTTCAAATGACCTTGACGAGATATAATTTAAGGTTTAAATAAAAACCTATGAAAGTAAAAAAAAAAAAAAAATAAGCTAAATAATAGCAGATTAATGGAAAACTCAAAAATCCTAGTATTATTATTATTATAAATGAAATAGAACTTAAATTTACAATTGTAATATCAGGAATATTATATAAATATGTAAATTAGGCTATCACTTTATATATATATATATATATATATATATATATATATATATATATATATATATAATGTATATGTGTATATAATTTGATTTTATTTATATGTATTATATATATTTATATATTTTATTTACAAAATAATGTGCACTTGAAAAAAATTATATTGTAATGTTAGCACTTTCGCCTTGCACCTCCAGGGTCCTGGTTCGATTTCCATCTTGAATCTGTGTGCATGGAGTTTGCATGTTCTTCCTCTGCTTAGTGGGTTTCCTCCGCTACTCCGGTTTCCTCCCACAGTCCAAAGACATGCAGGCAAGACTAACTGCTGTTCCCAAATTACCCATAGTGTCTGAAAGAGCATGTGAGTGTGTATGTGTGTGTGTGATCACAATCCTGTGATGGATTGGCACCATGTCCGGGGTGTACCCTGCCTCATGCCCTAAGTCTGCCTCTTTTTTTGCCCAGGCACATGAGGTATGCAGAACCTCATTGTTCATTAAAAGAATTTTAAAAAGGGGTCTTTGGAGCTTTTTCCCCCCACGTGTCTGCTCATGGAGCTTTTCCTTGCCAATGGCTCACCTCTGGCTTGCTCCTTGACAAGGTCATAAAAGTACAATTGACAAGTGTATGACATGCGTTTAGTCCAGTCTTCCTGTACAGGAACACTTCATATAATGAATAACCTACTTGGGAACAGTTAGCAAAACGATGCGCTCTAATTTGCTGTCTAGGCCTCTGTATTGCCATTATTACCTTATTATCAACCTTGTGTGTTTCCGTGCAAAGTGCTCTTACAGGACACTACAAACGTACTACAAATGTATGCTCGAATAAGCACGGCTCTAAATGACTACAGGAACTGAGTGGGGTGTAGTGTGAAGCAGCGCACATCTCCATCCTGCCATCCCGTGGGAAAGCGTCTGGCTCCGCAGGGCTGGGTGACATCATTAATGGAGGTCTGGCTGGGGGAGGGGGAGACGTCCTGAATAATTTAGGAGACTTGCGTGCTCCAGATTGTGACATGGGCAGCTGTTCTGACTGGGACCTTCTCCATAAGTGCATTAGGATAAGCTTGGTGGAAACTACCGGCAAATCAATACTCGCTGTTTCTGTGCTCACAGGGCTTTGGGAGGTGAAGCCGTATATAGAAAATGAAGTTAATGGGAGGTATTTGAATTGGATTTCTACTTGTCTCCATATCTGGTTCCTACTCCTAATTGATATCATATGAGTGCCAAAACCGATAGAGTTCACGTATTGAGTATAAAGCAGATTTATCCCAAAAATAAAATAAATAATCAAAGGCAAAAGTCTAACTCCAAATATACTGTATATATGGCATGATATACAGCAGTGATACAATAAACTGTCTCATTTTCTCTCATCATTGGCATATGTGTCCCAGTCATTTGACTCCTAAAGGTCTTGATGGATGAGAGTGTCATCATTCAATCATTTATATGGCCATCCTGCTGTAGGAAATGAAGCACTCATCATTACAAACCTATAGCTTTAATTAAACGATCACACTGATCAGCCATAGTATTATGACCTCCCGCCTAATATTGAGTAAGTCCCCCTTTGCCACCAAAACAGGAATGACCCATGTGTTCTACTGGAACCAGCATTAAGCTATTCCTCGATTTGATCTACAGTAACTCTTCTATTGGATCGGATTACACAGGCCAGCCTTCTCTCACTCTTGCATCAGTCAGCCTTAGCCACCCATGAACCTGTTGCCAGTTCCCCATTTTTTCTTCCTTAGATCACTTTTGGTATGTCCTGACACTGCAGACCAGGAACATCCTACAAGAGCAGCAATTTTGGAATTGCTCTGACCAAGTTGTGTCTATCCATCACCTTTTGGCCCTTTGATCCAAATCCCTATGATTACTCACTTTTTCTGCTTCCAACACATCAACTTCAGGAAAAAAAAAGGTTCATCTGCTGCCTGATATTTCCCACCCACTGCAATTGTAACGAGATATGAAAAATGTAGCTACTGTGAGAAGGGCCTAATTGTGATGGCTAGACAACTGGGTCCGAGCAACTCCAACAGGCGACACGGTCATGATGGGTGTCCAAGGCGCACTGATGCACATGGGGAGCGAAGGCTGTGCCCGTGTAGTCCAATCCAAAAGAAAAGCTACTGTAGCGTTAATTGATGAAAAGGTTCACGCTGGTTCCAACAGAAAGGTACACATAGATAGAAAGGTGTCAGAGCACACGGTGCATCACTGTTATGATGGAAAAATCCACAATATTAGACAAGTGGTCATATTTTTGTTATTATAATATGTCATTTAATTTGTTTGACATTTCATCTTTGGGACCTGAGCTTAAAAGAACAGTGATTTACAGCAAGGATGGTCATGTCACCCTGAGAGGAGATTTATTGTGTGTCTATATACAACCACACACCAGGACACACACACACACAATGTGGATTTACGACAGGTGATTAAATCCATTCTTAGCAGTAAAAGAGATACAATTTCAAATATGACCTAAATGACCATTTGAACTGTTTAAATTTAAATTTGTATCATTTGGCTAGAACAAGATGTCCTTAAAAATCTGCATCCAAGGATGTTTATGATTTTTCATAAGAATGTTCTTAATACATTTTTTTCTATGAGATTGATATGACTGTTAAGGATTAAACAAAGATGCATTCTGAAGAGAAAAGATTAAGTTCAGACAACTTTCAAGCTCACGATTTACTTTCCAAGAAAATACATTCACATAATCTACACAGCAAAATCCTTAGTCTTGAATGAACACCCAGAGTGTTGAGTGTTAAATCAACACTCTGGGTGTTCATTCAAGACTAAGGATGTTGCTGTGTACCATAAAAAGACCATCGATTCATAACTGTATACATAAATACTGATATCGGGTATTGGCCCAATGCCATGCTCATTTACTCGTATTCATAAAAAAAAAAAGATCAGATATCACATGATACTATGTCATGTAAGCCGATCACTTACACTCACTATACCACTTGATCCCGCATATAGGGTCATGGGGGGCCTGGAGTCTATCCCAGGACACTTTGGGCACATGGCGGGGTACATCCTGGACAGGGTGCCAATTCATCTCAGGGCACACACAAATATTTTGCATGCGAGAGCACTTCAGCTCTGTGAGTACTGAGCACTCCGAACTAAAAACGCTGTTTAATACCATTGCGTTAAAATCTATCATAAGGAGTTAGATGGTAGACAAACATAGACAACCAGATATAAAGTATCAGCAACTGTGAGGTAAAATATCTTATTATGCCATGAACAAATAGTTAAGAACTATTTACCTCTAGATAAACTGAAAACCTGAACTTACGTCACACTCGGGATCCAGGTAGTCTCCGATTTTATTTCTCTCAGGCTTGAACTGATTAACCTCTCCGAAGGTTCTGTTCACACCTGGTGAAACTCAATGCCACATCGGGGCACAATAGAGGCCTTTCTTTCCTTCATGTGCCATTGAGCAGCAGAGGTCTGTAAAGTTAAGTAAGCACATTGAGCATTTATTTGAAAATCTATAAATTTTGAAAACGAAGGCCTCTGTGTTTATTTATGCGTGGGGGCTCCAGGCAGCAGAAAGGTTCTCTTCGAGTGCCAGCTTCGCTCCTTAGCAGCATGTGGATGCTTGATGTAGGGCAATTTGAACAAACTGAGGAACACATGTTCTGGAGAGATTCTTGACTAATAGGGCTTTAACTGTGGTTTGACTATGCTCACAAGTACACTTGTAAAATGCCATAGTGCAATAATATGGGCAGAGTGCAAATGACAGAATTACACATCGGGGAGTTTAATATGTAAAACAGCTATCAGGAATGTTTCCTTTTTTTGTTGTAGTTAATACAATTCTAACAAGCTATCTCATAGGACCAGGAAAAACATTCTATATAAATAAAAGAAAGGTTTTGTCTGTACATTGGTCAGAACTCTCACTTACTATGACAAACGTCTTTACGTTTCATACATTGGAGGACCAGAAACCAGTCTGGACAGAATTGCCAGTCTTTCGGTATTTTTCTTTGCCAGTCCATCGAAGTTAAACCAGCGCCATAAACGAAATAAAAAATTTTGAGTAGAAGTGAAGTTATGTGCAATGTTGTGCCAGATTAAGTCACATCATCTTGCGTTTTTCTGGACGAATATAGCGTTTTTCCCTCGAGGTGGGTGTGGCTATATACGTCACTCAACGGAGCCAATCAACAGGATAGTTTACGGTGTACAGACAAAGTTTGCGGAAAACACAGACACGACAGTAAAGCACCTACAAGTCGCCATTACCCTCACAAAAAAAAAAAAAAAAAAAAAAAACAGAAACGAAATCGCGACACAGCATAGCTTACTGGAGAAAACAAAAAGAAAAGTAGACTTTAAAAAGTGAACCTTCAAAGATGAATAGACAGATTAATGTACTGTATGTTTATTCCTCCTGCGGGAAGTTTTTTTTTTATTCATAAATAAAATAAACTAATGGGCACAACTAGCATATGAAAGAACTACCAGCCCAGTGTCTAGCTAATAGCAAGGTAGGTTAACCAGTTACGTTAAATACATTGTGACCTGTTGTGCTTTTGCTGGGGCAAAAGCCGATGTAGAAATAACGGACCTAAAACAAACACAAAAGCAGTTTAGCTACAAATCATCCTTGAGATAGCTGACCAACAACCTAGCAGCTGTTGTAGCTAAATAAGTCAACCAGCTAATTTGAATCCTTTAGTGAAAATAATAGATGTTAGAGAAAATGAACAAGAATAAGCACAATTGTGATTAAGCTACATATGAAGGAGGGATTAGCCCTATTGGAGGAAGCTAGTTAACAATGTAGTAGCTAGTTAGTCACAAGATAAATTGACCAGATTAAAAAAAAAAAAAAAAAAAAACAATGAATACATTGCTTAGTTGTGTAAAAAGTGCAAATTGTTCATTGCCATTGTCATTTATTGGCAGAAATTGACCATTCACAAACCAAGCTAGAGGAAGGAAACTCATTTGCGGTAGCTAGCTAACAAGATAGACGCTAACCAGTAGCACGATAAGCTAATGTGTGCCTGTATACAGCTTGTATCTTGAATTGCTACCTGAATTACATGGGTTAATATGTTGATAGAGCATTTGATATAGTTCTACTAGAAATTACACAACTAAACTAGCATGCTAATTCTTAAAGTTTGTGGGGGAAATTAGGGCACACTGTAGTGGAATTTTCCAATGTTTGTTTTTTGTTTACTTTTTTTTTTTTTTTCTAAAATGTGTGGAGAAACATTTACTATACCTTACAAAACTAAACTAGGAAGCCACTTCTCAAAAAGGTTTGCTTAGACACATATATTTATCCTCTCAGTTCCTATCAGAAAATGCTTAAAGAAACGTGTTGACTAAAACATATTGTTTACTATTTTTGCCCTTTTTAAGGTGACCCTCCAATGGTGACCCAAAAAACGGTGTTTTTGCTTTTTTTTTTTTTTGGTAATCCATCTATCTAGGAACATTTGTAGTCCAATGCAATGTGGAGTCCAGTGGTGACTTCCATTTATTCACATTTTTATGACCATGGTAGAACCTCCAGTCAACATTCACACACTACGGGCAAATGATTGTCTTTGGCCTGTGGGAGGAAACGGGATACCAGGAGGAAACCCAACAAGCACGAACCCGGACCCTCAAGATGCAAAGCCCCAGTGCTAACCACTAAGCCACCATGCCGCCAGGTTTGGATTATTTTTTATCTAGTACACCACAATATCATGTTAACAACCTAGTAAAAAATTATAAAAATGCACTGTAGATTGTTTACTTCCAGTACAGTAAATCAACAAGAATGAGTAATATTACTAACATAATAAACACTTTACAGTCATCCACATCATCACCACAATAACAGGCCCTGCATGAAAAACCTGAGCCTGGAATCACAGCTCGTTCTTCCTCTTCTGGAAAGCATCGGCAGTGTAAGATGATCTAACTGGCCAGCAATGACCTCAGCCTGAAAGAATTGAAGGGACTCTCGACATTCACAGGAGCTGAGCTTCATTATCACCACTGTCTGGGGTGGAGATATGGAGATAAGTCCCGCCCATTACAAGAAGCACGCATTCATGAAAACAGTAGTGAACAATCCATCAGAGAAGCAGAAAATAACCCAGAACAAATAGATTTTACATGCTGAGATCAACGAGACAGAATGTGTTCTGTGGATGTACTGTACCTTCACTACACTGTGAATGTTACAATTAAATGTTTTTTTTTTATTTTTTTTATTATTTACATTTTATTTTTAGGTTATTACATAAAGGACATGAACAAATTGAGTGAAAAAGTAAAAAAAAAACACCATTTCTAAAATATGTTGTTACTTTTTCAACATATTAAGACATAAGGCATAAAATATGAAAAGTATAACAATAATAATAATAGTGATAATAAAAACATCATCACATAATTGTCAGAGAATAACTTTTCAAAATTATGTTTTTACATAAAACAAAAAACAAAACAAAAAAAACGGTTAAAATACTTGTAGGTACATTCTGAACATATTTAGATTATTATAAAATTATCACGAAATTGTTATAAAAGTGATGTTAATCATGTGTAACTAATAAAAACTAATCAAATTCATAATGTGCTCTATATGGCTTACATATGCCTGTTTCAGAAATTCTCAGAATAATTTATTGAAAATAATCTCATATTGCAAAAAAAAAAAATTTTTATTATCATATTTTACATAAGCAAAAACACTTGGTTACCACCGATATGTGCAGCCAGTTGGTGTTGGAGTAAGCAAATTTTAATATACATCTAGCTTTGAAATGAATAATTTGTCTCGATGTGGAATATTCCAGGGGTAGAAAGTTCTGACAGATGCATGTGAAGCACGTGCTGCCTTTGTGTCCATGTCATCCATCTTGGATAAGAGTAGAATGGTCAAAGAATAACCGCTGGCTTATATTACAGTGAGGGAAAAGCTTTATGATTCTTTATGAAGGGTTTTAGAGGTGATTATATATTATTAAAAAGCGCATGTCAACAAGCGTCACCAGCATGTATTAAGGAGCTGGTTTGGAAGTTGATGATTATATTTACTGCATCTTCTCTTTTTAATGACTTGCTAATGACTGTGACGGTATTTTACGGCCAAGACATCAAATTCCTTTGATATCTTAATGGACTTTTTAAACTTAATTTATAATCACTGATCATTGATTAAAGTGGAAAATACTTTGCCACTTTAAGCATTTCAGTTCATATCAGACTTTACTTCGGTTATATGAACCCCTGAATATTTTGTATGAAAAACTAGCAGGAACTTTACAGTTCAAACATTTTTCCGGTGGTACATCTGGCCATCTGCTTAAAATAGTGAATGCTAAAGCAGAGGCCCAGGTCCTTCATGAGTGGGACGTATAGGCTACGCTTTGTGACCGCTGGGTTATAAACCAAGGTTAGAAAGGTCTGCTTTATTCTATGAGAATAAATATAGTTGCAAACAAGGTTAAGAGGTTACAGGCGAGCCCTGGTTTATAAATATAGCAACAAGGTTAAGAACAATGGTGCAAGTGTGATCCATCAAGTGAAGTGCACTAGGGAACAAATAGAGCACATCAAATTAACCAGAACTTTCAGTTAAACACATTGGGAACGTATTCGGTTCGGACAACATGTTAAACAACATTGTAACAAACAGGAAAAGAAACGGAACAAACATTTATGCGTTGATATAAAGAACTTAAATGGCTCTATAAATATTTGCAGACTTTTTTTTTATAGGTTTGTAATGTTCAGTCTTGTTTACACTTGACCTGTAATAAAGTGTCTTTATTTATAGTGTATAATGTTCCTAGTTTTATAACTCAGTGATTGGAAAACAGACTCTGACTTTGATAAAGCAGTTGGAAATTCCTTTTTATTTTTTATTTTTAAAGAACAGGGACGTGTGTGAGATAAGGGGTGGAAATGGTATGAGAGCTCCCTCTGTTGGATGTTTCTTAGAAATTGCTTCTGCAATTGTATCTGGACTGTGGGTGGAAACCCACCAAGCACGGGGAGAACATGCGAACTCCATGCACACAGACCCGAGGCGGGAATCGAACCCCAACCATGGAGGTGCGAGGCCACAGTGCTAACCGCTACGCCAATGTACCACCTTCTACAGTTTATTTCAATAAATAAATTACAGGTATTCAAATACCCCCCGGTTACTTTTATATAAATAATTACATAGCTAAAAGAAAAATTAATTGAAACATTGGAAAACAGAAAAACAGAATTGCATGTCTAAGAACAGCAATCACATTTTGCACAGGTTTTATGCTGTAGTTGCACTACATGCACTTGCGCTCCTTTTTAAATTTAAATAGTGTACGTGATGTTTAATCTTAAATGAACAATAATGTTAATCTTAAATTATGGCAAGGAAATAAATAGAAATGTAGCACTGGTACATTTTATTTTTTGGTTGTTACATAAAATACAAAAAAAAATGTTACTTTCTAAACATTTTTAGACATTATGCCTACAAAAATTATTGTTTTTAGGTTATTGCATAAGACACAAACCTACAGTAAAATGTACTTTCTAAAAACATTTAGATAATTTGATATGAAGTGTTTGAATAATAATAACTCCTTATTCTATTATGAGAAAATTTTTATAAAAAAAAAAAAGATAAGTACTACTCGTATATCAAGACCTCGCTCATTTATTAAGTAAAAATTTATTACAAATTTTGCTCTTCTTGCAAAATGTTCGTGACAATTCCTCGCAATCCAAGGTTCCACTGCGTGTGTGTGTATGCAGCACTTTGAAACTCTAAACACATAACCGTGCATTATAAGCAAATCTAACTAATCCCCCTAGCAAGATGAAGTGACAAATCACTTGTGATTGAAGGGCAGCTTAGTATCTCATGGAGTATTTTGAAGTCCTCTTTTCCAAAGATAAGGGTAGTTTAAAAAAGATGCCTCAAGCACTTCTCCAAGCTCATGCCTTCAAGCACTTCAACTGTTATTCTTAAACAGTCATGCTGAAGAGTATCTTCTGCCTAACAGTCAAGTCTCAGTTGATTCTTGACTACTTACATTGTAATCCATTCTTACATGACCATGATTTTCCTCTGTCATTTAAAGTTTTTTTTTTTTTAAACATCTCAATTATAAAGTAGTAAATAATTACAAAAGGAAGACTAAATTAAGAAAGCATTTATTAAGTTCATCCCAGTTCAAAGTATTTATACTAAATATCATTTCACTTTAAACTAGATTCAAAATGGAAGTCACATGCAACTTATGAACATCAGAGTAATATCTGACTGCCTTATATATTTACCTCTACAGGTTCAGGAGAGATGAAGAGAATTTACTGTGCATTACATTTAGCCAATGATGTCCACCGAGATACAGAAACTTGAATAGGAAGCCATTTAAACATCCTGTACTGACACAGCTTAGGTCTCAACCATGGTTGGAAAGGAAGAACTAACAGTACAAAGTATATTCAAGGAGGAGAAAAACTTGTTGAAATGTCAATGTGAAGATGTAAAACAAGACAAAGCTTCAAATGTACACACTTACCCATGGCACATTACAGAAACTAAACTACTTGCCATGTCCCTGTCCAGTCCTGATTTCACTATTCCCATGTTTAGGTCATTGAAGTTCCTGGGAAGACATGAAGCAGGCAGTCTGACTTGTGTAGACAGAACCTTCTACCCTGATGGTACACAAGCACTAGTGATAACTGGGTTAAGTGTGTAGGATCCTAGTTGGACTACTGTGGTAGGATCTCTGGTCAACATTCACACAAGGCAATTTAGGGACACCAATTAGCTTAATCTGCATGTGTTTGGACTGCAAGAGGAAACCCACCAAGCCAGGCGAGAACCTGCAACTCCACATGCGCAGACCAAGCGTAGGAATGGAACCCAGGACCTGGAGGTGCAAGGTGATGGCATCAACAAGTGCATTATAATAACTTTATGCACACATCCTGGTTTGGCTTGACCATGCCTTGAAATACTAATTGTATTAGTCAAATTTTAGGATTTTTAAAAAAATGAAAATTACAAAGGGGAGGGGAGAATAAAGCAATACAAATTATAAAGTTTAAAATGTTTATTGTAAAATTTCAAAGAATGTACAAAGATTGCACGTCAACACATGAACAGGTTACATTTTCCCAAGACATTGGCAGTGTAGAATAATGAACGCATCCTGGCCAAATGCACAACCTTAAAGTCACCATCCATTCATCATCCATCCATCAATTCAAAACAATTAAAACAGCAAGTAAAAGCATGCAGTTAAGTTACAATTTACAAAAGTCAGCACATAGTGCTAGAGTCCATTCCAATCTCACTAGGAGACTTGCTTGGCAAGATCCTTCATCATTGAAGACTTGAGCTGAGAGATGGTCGCAATCCTCATCTGCTTCTGACTCGAGTACTTGTTTTTAACAGCCTACAGAAAGAATGGATATGAAAAAGTCAGTTTGCTAGGAAGTGATTCTTTCCTTGCCATTACTGTACATGTTATTGAAACCCGACTCACCAGGTGCTTCGAGAGGCCTTCATTGACTTTGACAACGTTCTTGGCAATGTGCTGCATCACAGGGATGAGGGCATCCTCTGTATAGTCCATGTAATATTGCAGTGTGGGGGTCTGTACCAAAGCAAAGCAAGCAAGGGTGAAATACAGAGTAACCCAAATTAAGAGGTAGTTGGTTAAAGTACAAGTTTCAGGTACTTACCCATTCACCACAGTTGAAGACTTTCAGCATAAGGGAGAAGGCAGCACTGGCAACCAGAGAGGGAGCAAAGTGCACCATGTCATAGTCGATCATGGTCAATTCCACAAAGTACTTGGCCAGAGTGTGCTGCTCAGCTGTAACCTAGGAAGAGATTTGAAGAACGAGTTAGAGATCATTGAGACTCAAGGTTGCTACAGACGCCCGACAGCCACCGATCTGTACCTCTCCGATTTTTGAGGCCCTACGAAGAAACTGGAGTGGCAGAGGTCTGCCAAAATTGAACTTCAGAACCCTCAGGATGTTCATCTCCATATCCCGGATCTGAGCAGTGGTGTACGCGCGGTCCGTCACAAAGGCGAAGTCTGCGATCTCGGGTGGGTACATTTCCTCGTATTTGGAGGCGATGAACATGGCAGTTACGCCAACCAGCTGGAGCTGCTTCTTTGGAACAGGATTATCCTGCGAGCGAGAAAAGCCACCTTTAGTCAAGCACTCGACCACCACTTCATTGGAGAGCAGGTCAGTCAGGCGAAGCCACCTACCTGGAGAAAGCGATCAATGATCGCAACGGTCATGTACATGGTCTCCTGCAGCAGCCGAAACTTGATTTGGACCTGGACGAGCCAATCAACGAGGATGGCACGCATGTTCCCAGTGACTTCTCTTCCTTCCAGATACCTTGGCCTGACAGCCTGATCAGCCTAAGAGACAAATAGGATGTAAAATTTTAAATTTAGATAAAGGCAGGAAGTTAAGCACAAAGAACATTTAAAAGACGAATGCAAGAAAGGAGACCAACCTCAAGTTGCCGGAGGTATTTGTAGATGTCCTTCACATATTCACTGCAGAGCATGGGATTGTCGTAGTCATCAGCATCCACATCTTTGATGTTGAGAAGCACATCAGAGAAAGCCTGGCACAGCTCATCTGGGGCACAGCCAGATGTTTCCATGGGCACAGGAGAGGATGGCTCAGAAAGCACCTAGTGTTTAAAGAGCAATACTTCAGTTGAAAACTAGAAACTCTGCAAATGTTGCTTTTTAATTTTATATATATTTAAAAAGAATTTACCTCATTTTCCACTTTGGGCAACTGCTTTGGCTCCTGCTTTGGCTGTTGAACCGGCTCAGGAACCTTTTCTTCAACCACCACAGGTGCAGGCTTCACATCCTGCATCAGGGAAAGAATAAAAATAATTAAAAAAAAAATAAATCAGCCAAGATGCATTTACACAGCATCCATTAAGACCACATTGCATGTTATATCAAAGCCCGGAAGAAACCACATTTTATTCAAAGTAGATAAAATCACTAAGGATGGGAAGCACCAGGGAGCATACAAGGGGCTACATGCCAGTTCAATTTGTATTGCAATTCCCCCAAGCATCAGGATTTCACAGATAGCCCAATTTAACATGCAGATTTTTGCAATTCCATTAAAAAACTAAAAAGATTGAAAACTAATTTGCTTCCACCACACAGAATGTTGTAGAACGTTTCAATAGCACCACCTGTAGGCTCAGATGGGAACTGCACATTCTACCATTCCAAATGGAAACAATATGTACTGTACATGAACTTTTAAAAGAAAGCCAGAATTTGCCACCGAATTGATTCAACCTCCCACCATGTATCACTTGAAATATGGTTTGTGCCTCTTCAGGACAGAATAAAGAATTTCAGGACACTCATGTTTATGAAAGTTCATCTGAACCATGAAAAGGGATGGATTTAACAGTGTACAAGTGCAGAGAATGTCTAGAAATAAAAACCTCAGCATCCTGGTCAGAAAATGGCTGTTTATGAAGTGCACCGTGGATCACAATCTGACAGGTTTGGACGCCAATACATTCTAAATACCTAAATTCCCTCCAGTAACCTAAACACTAACGACAAAAAAAAAAAAAAATTAAGATACTGTACAAACGGGTTAAATAGCACCACCTGTAGGATTAGCGAGGAACTGCACATTACCGTTTCAAATGCAAAGTAAAAATCAAATAAAATCAATCATTTTAAGTGATTTAGTGTTGGAGCAGTTTGGTCCAACCTCCCGCCACTAATCACTTGAAACAGTTTTTGCAAGACCATATGAACCATGAGAATGTGTGGAGAGTTTAGCCTCAGCATTTCAAGATCTTGGTCAGAAAATGGCAGACCATGTTGAGCTCCATGGATGGCCCAAACCTCACATGATCTGCAAGGTTCGTAAAAAATAAATTCATACCAAGCTTCTCCCACCCACCCCCCCCAAAAAAAACAGCATTTTTCAAACAAAGTCCTGACTCAAGCCTACACAGTAATGGTGTAATAGAGTGTGTGAGGAGCAGGAAAGCCCTTCATACACAGAAGCAGGACTGCAAAATAAGTGTATAGGAGAGTGAGAAGAAAAAAAAAAAAAAGTCTTTGGCATCCTTCATAGGCCACCTCAATTTAAACAGTAACGCTCATTTAAAAGGGATTATGGTGCTCAAGGTAAACTTTGACAAATATTTAGAAAACAGGTTTGAAGGTACACCCCAGGGGAACATGCCCGAGTGCAGATCAGGAAGCAAATTATTAGAATAAAGGATATTTTAAGAACGGAAATGTTAATATATAAACTACTCTTTAAAAAATTGACTTGAGTAAAACGCTGACCTTTTTCCTCAGAGGCTGGCGAGGCAGCACGGCGTTGCCGATCTCCCCCAGCGCGGCCCTGGGCCTCAGCACGGGCTTGTTCACGCCGACCGCCTTCCCAGCCACAGGATTCTGGTTCTCACTGCTGGGCAGCCGAGTGCTCTATCGGGACAACATAAAAACCATATACATAAAATATTTAAAAAAGTTACACACAAAATAGCAAGTAAAAGGATTAAACACACCCATTAAACAAACCGGAAATACCCACACACGAGAGAACGAACGCACGAATACACACAATATCAAAAAACCTAAAAGCTCGCGTGCATGAAAGATGCATTAGATATTCTTTGTTAACAAAGCCTTCAACCAAAACATATTTCAAAAGCTCACCCTTGTGATACGCAGCGCCATTTCTGAACTCGTTTCACTTCACAATCCGCAACACAAACTAGTTTAAAGCAACACGATTCCGCACTGAGTTTAAATTGTCGCTCTTTCGAATCTGATTGGCTGCGAACTCAAAAATGCGCCGGCTCTGATTGGCCGATCGTCACCTGATAACAATGCGTTGCCAGGACGACTGCTGGACACGTGACTAGCGGAGGCGTGGAAGGAGGATCCTTTGGCTAGAAAGTTCCTTTTCTTCGTTGAGTGACGTGTTTGGAGATGTATACTGACACGTAATGTACAGGAGGATACGAAGCGACGAATACACATATAAAAAAAAATACGTACAGTATGAAACAAAATATTTTGAATTGAAAGATTATAATATGTTCATCAAACGTTTAAACAGGAACTATAATATAATAAAAACAATGTGAATTATTACAACTACACTGGAAACCAGGAAATCTCTCTCTCTCTCTCTCTCTCTCTCTCTCACACACACACACACACACACACACTATACATCCCATCTCTCTAGGAACCTCTGTAGTCCGACTGTGGACGTCAGTGGTTATCAGTGTATTACAACATTTTACAACAGCTGTGGGATTTCTGTCTCACACACACACACACTATGGGAATTTGGGAACGGCAACTGTGGGAGGAAACCAGATTACCCCGAAGAAACCCCCTAAGCACTGGGTGAACTCCACGGGAAACCCTTGTATAAAACACACCAGGTCATGCTCTTATAGGAAAACAATCAATGGCAGGTTTAGCTGGTTACTTTTCCCCTACGAGCATTTCACAAACTACATTATTCCTCTTATACCTCTTATTATTACCCACATGTGTTTGCATCTCTAATCTACCTACTGCTATGCTTTTCGAAGGAAACCGCTGGTCCAACCTGACTGTAATGTGAATCCAGCATGAAACAATATCACCCTGGAGCTGTGAAGCACCTCTGTACTGATCATACACCATTTTTCAAAATCAGAATCACAAAACAGATACAGCTTTCTTTGTCACATGTGATCAAATGCAAGAAGTTTGTTTCCAGCTAACATGTGCTTCTGACACGTCAGGGGCGGATCTACCGGGGTGGCACGGGGTGGCAATTGCCACCCTAAGAAAAAGCCTTTCCAACACATTTGCCACCCCAGCACTAGTGTCCTAGTGTTCTAAAAATAAAAGAGTTGTTTTTATTTATCTGACATTCCAATCCAGATATCAGGTTCAAGTCAATCACACATCAGCCTTTATTTCATTTTTATAGGACAATGTAAAAATGTGCACCCTAGTGTATACACCGAATAAGAATAGCGTCCCTTGAATCCACAAAAACCATGCAAGTATGCTTGCTTCAGTGTTGCCACACCTCATAATTTTAATGCCACCCCCTTGCCACCCCATGAATAATTTTCTAGATCCGCCTCTGTGACACGTACATGGAGTACAACACACAATGGAACACAATCAGTCATTATCAGTCATAAAATGGAAAACCGTAATCATTATTCCCAATATATTGTATGTTCCCCTTGTGCCATTGAAGGAGCTTTGACGTCTCATCCATGACTCCACAAGACCTCTGGGAGTGTGCTGTGCTATCTAGCACTGGATCCTTCATGTACTATAAATGTGCAAGATGGATCCTCCATGGATCAAACTTGTTTGTCCTTTACATTCTCAATCAATAACAACCTTAATGAGCCCAACCAATCTGGATTCAAAGTGCATTTCAGCTGCATTTGACACAGTGAACACAAGATTCTATTATCTATTCTTATAGGCCATGGAATCGGTGGAACAGTCTGGCAATGGTTTGCTTCTTACCTAGAAGATAGGTCGTATGAGGTGACATGGAGGGGATCCAGATCTGCCCCACGCAGATTTTCTACTGGTGTCCCACAGGGCTCAGTGCTTGGTCCTCTTCTGTTCTTCCTCTATACCCAGTTTCTTGATAAGGTCAAATCATCACATGGATTTTCATATCATTGATATGCAGATGGCATCCGACTGATTCTCTCATTAACTCCCTCAGATATCCAGGTTTCCACCCGGATTCCAGCAAGTCTGGCAGACATTTCATCCTGGATGGCAGCTCATCAGCTAAAGCTCAATCTGAATAAAACCGATCTGCCGCTCATCCCCAAGTCAAAACCTTGTGATATCCCTGGACAACAATCAGATCACTCCTTCAGCCACCGCCCGCAGTCTTGCGGTAACCATGGACAATCATCTGTCCCCACACATTGCTAATCTTACTCGCTCTTGTCCAGTGATGTCGCTCTGGAAAAGGGCGTCTGCCAAATGCCTAAATGTAAATGAGATAGAGGTCTGGGGAATGTGAAGGACCGATCTACAAACTTGAACAATATTTTATCTGCTAAGCCCCTATACTCAGCAAACTGTGATGCACTGGACGTTCTGATGGCTTTCTATCATAGCCAGCATTTACTTTTTATAAATTTTTTTGGAAGCAGTTTGTCTTACATTGGCCTTTCTGTAGCTCTTTTAGGGGCAGGGGTATCTCCGTGGTTATGGTGTTGGACTACTGAACAGAAGGTCCCAGGATCAAACCGGAACACCGCCAAGTTGCCGCTGTTTTTTGAGCAACAAATAAACTGGTAACAAATATAATACTCATGTTTATTTTATGTAGATAAATAGACTGATCTCAAGTGGAATGCCATGTTTCATAAATTTCCTTTACATGTCAGCTTTCAGTTTCAGAAGAAGGTCGATAACGCCTATACCCCAAGTTCTTAATGTGCTTCAGGGTTATTTTAAGCAGAGGACAATGTCCATTGAATGAATGAATGAAATAAACTACAGGCTTCAACATGGTCTCTTTTACACCAGGCATCTTTTTGCACCTTTACTACAAACTGGATTATTAAATATTTTATAAGGGAATTTAATTCTGCTTCTTTATGTTCTGCTTTTTTCCTGAAATCAACTCAGAATTATTTCTTAAAAGTTTTATTTACATGTGAAAAAACAATTACATCTTTATATAATACATTTTTACATAATGCATGTGCCATCTTTGTAATATTTCATGGCCTCCATCTGCTGCGTCATTGCCAGAACCTCATGGAATCCTGTGCTCAGGCCTGACATGTGCTGGAAATACGCTTCCTTCTCCACCTGCACGGTCAGATTATTCACACCCGCGTCCTTCAGCACTGCAGTAACCTGAACAAAACGGATAACAGCAACTTCAGCACCTTTTAAACATCGAGTAGATGTAGGTTAAGCCTGGTTCATACAGAACACGGGTTTATAGCTATACAGTTTATCATCAGCAGACCTGCTGGATGATTCTCTGCTCCACAACATCGGACATGATTTGTAGGTGAATGGTGCCGGCAAGGACGTTAGCAGAATGCCTCCAGATGTGCGGGTCACGGTAAGACAAGACGCCTTCGATTTTTTGAATCTGGATAGAAAATGTAAAAAGGTGAGAAATTTTAATTTACCGCCTGTTTACTTGTAAATATCACTGTAAATCACTGAAATGTAGGGTTAGTATTCAGTTATGAAATTGTATTAATATGATTTTGCATTTTATCACAATTCTGACAAATTCACAAATCTGTCTGGTCAGAAGGTACTGAGTCTGATTTTCTCTAACAGCAAGCGTTACGGTAGCGGCTATTTACAGCTAATATAACATAAGCGATAACAGGATTTAACTAGTTTCGAAAAATGTTCCATAACATTACAGGTATCCATAAATTTGTCGCTTAATACTAGGGGCGTTCAAGTCAAACTGGGACTTGTGATGAAATTTCTCTTAAATAAAAGCATATGACTGTTTGGAATTTACAGAAGACTTTAAGCACAGTACGCTGAACATTCAGCGAGTGGGAGTTCCTGGGAGGCCGGTGTTTCAATGTGAAGCAGGCTCAATGTGGATTCAGCTCCTTTTTTTTTGGGCACAAGCAAGCATAACCCAATTATTAAATATGATTGAAGTGGCAGAACGTCAGACCAACAACATCTCATGCTCAATACTTTCACCTCTTAACGTAAGATAATCTGGACCACTTGTTTAGTCTTAATTTCATGACTCTCCAGAAATACTACCTTCTCGAGGGCAAAGTTAAGCTCCTTCTCGTTCTCGGGTGGAGTTCTCAGTAAAAGAACTTCACAAGAGTCCTTCAGCAGAGGGATGACGCTGAGGAAGATGAGTACGGCAATGAACAGGGAACATATGGGGTCTGCTATCAGCCAGCCAAACTGACTGATCAGAATAGTAGATATGATGACTCCTACGCTGCCCAGCGTGTCAGCCAGGACATGCAGGAAGACTCCTGTAATCATATGTGGTGTTAGTTCCTATTTTGGTAAAAGAAATGGCAAGTGTGAGCACATCATAAGAGGCTACTGTACCTCTCATGTTAGTGTTCATGCCTCTTCCTCCTGAGCCGTGGGAGTGTCCGTGGCCGTGAGAGTGACCATGACCTCCGTGGCTGTGCCCGTGTCCTCCGTGTCCGTGATCTCCGTGCGCGTGACCATGGTGCGAGTGGCCGTGGTCATGACCGGAGCAGGCCGCCTTTGAGGCACCATGGGAGTGGGCGTGGCTAAAAGCGCAGATGCCCAAAAGGTTCACGATGAGGCCGCCCACGGACACCGGCTGGAGAGAGAGAGACGAGATGTACAAGACATGAACCAGGACGTGGCAGAAACAACAAATTTAAAAAAAAAACTAAACAAAACCACTTACCGCTAGCATGACGGTGTTAATGTTGGGAGGGTCAATCAGTCTGGAGATCGCCTCCACAAACACAAAGAAGGCTATGACCATGAGGAACAAGCCGTTCACGAACCCGGAGAGGATCTCAACGCGGCCGTACCTAAATTAAATAGAATATAAATAACTCTTAGTGCCATGCTAGAGTTAAGAGTTTGTTTTTATAAATCATAGCTTGAGAAAATTAATCTGACTAATAAATAATAGGGCGGCACGGTGGCTTTGTGGTTGGCACCGTCGCCTTGCGCCTCCAGGGTCCGGGTTCAATTCCCGCCTCGGGTCTGTGTGCATGAAGTTCGAATGCTTGGCGGGTTTCCTCCCACAATCCAAAGACATGCAGATTAGACTAATTGGTGATCCCAAATTGTCTGTAGTGTTTAAATGAGCATGTAAGTGTGTGTACATGTGTGTGCCCTGTGATGGGTTGTACTCCGCCTCATGCTCCGGATCTCCAGGCCTCCTGCGACCCTGTATACAGGATAAAGCGGTCTAGACGATCAGGCGACGAGAATAATAATAACAGACATAAAAACAAAGGCGCACCCATAAGAGTATATTCTTGTCGCCTTCCATCTGGTCATGAGGGCCGCGAAGAGTCCGAGCACCAAAGCCGAGCAGTCAAACAGCATGTGGAAGCCGTCGGAGATCAGGCCGAGGCTGTTGGTCCACACGCCGTAGAACAGCTCGACGAATGTGAAGGCCTAAAAACAAGATTCAACATGAACGACAAAGTATTCCTTTTTTAAGAAGCTCATATTTCACAGATTCATGCTTAAAACTTCTCACCAGGTTGAGGCACAGGAAGTAGAAGATCTGGCGCGAGTCGTACTCCTCGAGGATTTGCTTGAGCGAGTCTTTGATGAAGCGGGGCAGCGACTGAGAGCTGTGCTGCAGGGCATCGCCCATGAGGTTATACAGAGGGGTTCCTTCAGGGGAATAGCCCACTAGAGTTCCTTTCTGGCCTTTCTTAGAAGGAGAGGAGAGGATGCTGGTGGCTGGAAAGAAAGAAAAAACAAAAAAACAAACAAAAATCCAAATGTAAAACTGGCCACGGCGTGATTAAGTAAAAGGTTCAGGTGATCAGAGAGAAATCTGCAAATAGGAGGCGCTCTCTGGAGGTCGTCAGGTTCTGAAGTGGTTGCTCATACAAGGCGGCTACATTTCCACCAACATTGTCCATGTCTTTTTTAAATTTTTTTATTTATTTATTTTTTAATCGGACTACTGATCGTGTCCCATTCGATAAATAAATATCCGATGAATACATCAATAAGTATGTCCAACTCTGCTATGATTTCCCCCTCGCATTACGTATGATCACACAAGGCATGTAACTCACACAGGATAAAGAAGCAGGTGCTGACCAGCACTCCTCCAGACAGCACATGCTCGGTGCTGGACTGCTGGCTGCCTGTCCTCATGCTCCGAAGCTGGTCCGTCAGCGGGTGGGTCCAGAAGTTGGCTAGGAACAGGCCGCTGATGAACAGGAAGTAAGAGCCGTAGCGGGCGCAGCGCGGGGCCTCGAGCTTCGTCGTGCAGATGGACTCCACGTAGAAGTCCAGGATCATCACGGAGAAGACGATCATACCAAAGGGCAAGACTAGGCTGGACCACGACTCCACCTTGCTCTGGGAATTATAGATTCAAAAAAAGATTTTTTTTTTCATAGTTGTCACACTTAAGCGATTCAGATCATCAAATTAATTTTAATATCATACAAAGAGAACCAGAGTAAGTAAATACAAAATGCGTCTATTAAGGGAAAAAAAGCTTAAGCTGTCTATGTGCAAAAGTAACTGCCACCACCTAAATTAAGGTTCTGAAGCTGTCTAGTCAAAATCCGGACAAAAAAGTGGGGGATCACTTGCAAATTTCTTCGTTTTCCAAAGAAAAACAAGTTTGCATGCAACGCACAAAGATTTTTATTTACTTCACAAAGAATTCAAGTTAGCCGGAATTCTGACCATTATGTCACCGGATCTGAAGCCTATCGAGCTGTTGTGGGAGCAGCGTGAGGGCAATTACTTTTTCACATAGTCCCAGGTAGGTTTGCACAGCTCTTTTCCCTTAAGAAATGAAATCATCATCATTTAAAAACTTCATTCTGAAAATATGCGAAAAACGTGCGACAAATATGCAACAAAAATTTATAATAATAATAATAATAATAATCCATAAATAAATAAATTGCAAGGAAGGGAGGAGCAAATATTTTTTTCACAGTACTTATTC
The DNA here is from genome assembly GCA_011419295.1 of Clarias macrocephalus. Taxonomy (NCBI): domain Eukaryota; kingdom Metazoa; phylum Chordata; class Actinopteri; order Siluriformes; family Clariidae; genus Clarias; species Clarias macrocephalus. The sequence goes on along the minus strand of JAAGKR010000461.1, from coordinate 68,636 downwards.
TAACAGACAATAAAACTAAGAACGATATATTCTAATTAAACAATAATAAAACAATATGGTATGAGCTTATATAGGAAAGTAATAGATTTTTTGACCAATCAGATTTGAGAATAACGTACACAGCGCTGTGGTAAACCAGGCGTATATACTGTAATCTGTTAAACATGTCATGGTTATTTTTATGAATGGATGACGTGCTCCCAGTATGCGTTCCTGTCCCCAGATGCTTTCTACGCAGGCGATATCAGTTACGAACCTCCGTGGTGGCGGAGAGCACGAACACCCAGGGCAGCAGCAGAGCCGAGGCGACCAGGTTGGACAGAGCGTACAGGCGCTTCGCTCCGCCGATTTCCACTGACAGCTTCCTGGAGTGCGTGTGAAACGCCACCTTCAGGCACAGCGCCAAAACGAGCAGCACGACACCACCCTGGAGACAGAAACACAAAGACGTCTTCGTCTCCGCCCGTCCCGATCCGAATGAGAATTACGGACCGGGTGACTGGGGTTTACTCACTTTATGGTCGGCCACACCTAAGAGCGAGATTCCTGTATGTAAGGCATGCGTGAGGGCGCTGTCATGGTGTCCCTCAGCTGCGAGGAGGGGGTCAAAGGGTTAAGGAGGCTGAACAGTAAGACGTTCATGTTGTTATGAAGAGAAACGACACAGAGTGGAATCTGGCGTGTTTAGGAAGGATACGGTGTTCAGCCATCTTCGCCATGAGGTCGTCGTTATCGAAGAGCAAAAGGCAGATGACTGCGATGATGAAGAACGCGGCGCCTCTCGTCTGTGTGGGGGAAAAAGAGAGAGAAGAAATGAGGAAACTAAGCATATCTACCATGTCTACTCCTTTTAAAGTGCTGTGCGTGTATCCTTACCTTTGATGGTCCTCCATCTGAGGCGGTGAAAAGAACGGTGAGGAAAGCGATGACCACCACGTCGTTGTGCTCGAACAGCAGCAGCGTCCTGCAAGACAGACTCTAGGCTTAACGATACGTACACAATCACATCGAAAGGGTTTAAGTCCTCGCGGTGGAGGGTGACGTGATTACTGTACCTTAGTGGCCCACAGAGCGTCAGGCCAAAGAATCCCAGAAGAGAGATCACACAGCTGATCACGGCGTGCTTGAAGATTCTGATCCACTGAAAGAGAGGCATTTGTTATGACCACGTCAACTGGAATAAGATTAAAACCAAGACATTTAATAATAACAACAATAGAATTTTTCAAATTAATTTCTTTGATATTGTACCTGTCTTTTGGTGATGATTTTTCCCGATGAAAAGGGCTTTTGAAAGAAAAGTAAAATCATCCCACATCTGGTTTTTTGGGGGGGAAGAAACGTATTACACACACGATAAGTATGACCATGTAATGTTTTATACCACAGCAATCTAATAATAACATTGTTTTACTTATTATACAACATTTAAAACTTTTTTTTAACCATTTGTAGTTATAATTAATAACAGTACACATTAGTTCATGATATCGCTTATGATCACACATAAGCCTATAAATGATAAGAGTGTGTTATGCTAATAAACTCTTTCTAACCCGTTCTGAGTCAAGAATTCAACAATGCTGTGTTATAACATACAAGGGGTGTTCAAGTCAAACAGGGATTAAATTTCCCATGAAAGAAGGCATTTAAAAAAATAAAAAATAAAAAAACCCCGGTTGACATTTACAGAAGACTTCAAGCACAGTACGGCGATGAGACGCTTAGCCGCAGTAAAACAATTGATGGTGCAGACGTTACACAGAAGGCCACACATCTGTGAATGATGATCCTGGTACGAGGTGGCTCGGAGCCCACTGCGGTCATTCTGTGAACATTCAGCGAGTGGAACGGCTGAGCCTTGAAAATCGGCGATAACTTGTTGCTAACTTACAGAAGAGACGCGTCTGTCTGTGGGAACTGTACACGCCATCATTTACCAATATTGCAAATTTTAGGCCGAGCACGGCTCTGACGTACTGAGGAAACTTTCCACCTAGATGGATCCAAGCACTAGTGAAACACTGGGATAAGTTTAGGGGATTATATAGAGATAAAAGGGCAGATTTTAATCTAACAACTGTGTTTTGTTATTCTGTGCAATCAAAAGTCCTGGTTTGACTTGAACACTGCTTGTATTATGGGGTACAGTGTAACGTGAATGACATCACTATGGTTCATATCATGTCTTGTGACACTGCTTACCCAAACTTAAGTATGAAGAGAAACTGCACAATATGTACAACTTTGAGGAGGTCATAGGACTCAAAAATTCCTAGAGCCTTTAACAGCTTGGTGAAGAACAGCAGCACTATGTATCTTGTCAACCTGAAATAAAACAGAAAGAACCACAGACTTGTTGAGAATTGTTCAGTTATAATTTATGTATTATACCTGGATATATTCACCTATGAAAACATTTGGGAAATTCAAAGAAATATTTTTTCCTTTAGTTGTTTATAAATATACTACATTTGTTTAAATAATTTAAATATAACAAAAATTTAATTCTACAATCTTGAAAACACGAGGGTGAATCAAAAATTATCCACACACTGGAAGTAGAATTTATTTTTTAATTAACTTTTAGAAAAGACATTTTTGACGTAACCTGCTTGCTTTTCAATACGCTTTGTCCGCCTGTCAACAAGATGTCATAGTCACTCATTAAAAACGTTTTAGGCTGAGCTGATGGAGCGAGATCAGGACTATAGGAAGGATGCTTTAACATCTCAAAACACCGTTTTTGCAGAGTGTCGACTGCGTGGGCAGAAGTGTGCGGAAGCGAATTGTCATGCGAGATCACAGCGCCCTTGGATTGCGGTCCTCTGTGTTTATCTTCAGCTCTTCCATAAGCGTCTCACCGTAACGAGCACTGATGACTGTTAAACCCTTTTCCTGATAATGTTCCAATACTGGCCCTTGAGAACTTTAAGCATTGATGAGTCTTTGACTTATTAACTTTATCAGTCAGCGATTAGAGGATGCTTCCGTTCCAACCTCTACAGACTCGTAGTGATGAATCCGTGTCTCGTCACCAGCAATAATTCTCTTTAAGAAGCTTTTGCCTTCCTTATAGTATCTGTCCAAATTTTGTTGTATGTTTTTGCAATATAACCGGAGTGCAAAGCAAATTATTTTTGATTCACCCCAATACAAGAAAAATTACATTTTTAAAAAGAGTTTTTTTTATTAATAATAATAACAATAATAATAGAAAAATTATAGTAAGAATAAGATTCAAAAACATATTAAGGAGAAAATATTCAATAAGAAATATTGCGATAAATGAATGAATGTGATAAGAAAACCAGCACAAGTTATATAATATAAATCTATATAAATACATTATATATCATATGAGTTTTAAAAATGTTTGCATGTGAGAAAAGTGAAAGTAATTTAAAAAATAATTATCGTTTCAATATATCTTAATAATAAACTCACTATTTAGTTTTTTGCTTCCAAATTGAATAAATCATGATATCGGGTAAGTCTCAGGAAAATGTATCACGGTATCGATATTACGTCATCGTATCGCCCAGTCCTGGTTAGCATTAGCGTTTAGCTTACCTGGCATTGGGCACTTCAACGCGGCCCAGCTTTCCACTTGAAATGACATTACTGCTGTACTTGTCATCCATTGTGCTTGTTGAAAGTGTCCAAAAGTTTACACGCCCTCCTATTTAATTCTGCGGTCTGTTTATATAAAGACTTAGCTAAGTAGCTAACCTGCCGGAGGCTAGCTAAAGCACCGAATACAGCATAACATGATTTATCTCCAACTCCCGCTTTATTTAAAGCCTACCAAAATCGACTCAGATGAGCTGTCTCAGAGCATGTCCGTTTACAAGCTAAACAAACAGCTGCTCATTGTAATAGATCCAATCCGCCTGTTTAGACTGAGCATGACCAGGGTGCTAGTCAACGTCACCACTTCCGCATAGATGCTTCTTCTTTGCCGGGGGGGTATTAGTCATACTCACGCCCTCTACCGGACGGGGGTCGACATGTCACACTATAACTCTTATCCTGACCACATTAACCTGACTAGATGTTAGCTTTGAAATCAATTAAACTTATATTAATAATTTTACAAAGCCTTATATCAGGAGTTTACAAACTTTTTTATTTCATCAAACTAACTTAGTAAATGCCATTAATGTTGCAATATGTTTATACAGAATAAAGTGGTAAGTGAATGAGTACTGTGTATGAGAAAACTAATCACTGGGTTTGTGTGCCTCGCATGTCTGTTGAATAGATGCACCAGGATGCCATATGATAAGAAGAAGAAGGCACTCTAATGTATGCTGTATGATGCTCTTAAAATTGTTTTGTTGGGAACCCATGGATCCTGACATACATGTGGTTGTTACTTTGACACCTAAACATTCTTGCACCCCAAGTACAGTACACCGCACCAAGGCTTTTCCGGTAATGATATCAACAAGGTGGTTTTAGTGTTATGGCTGATTGGTGATAGTGATAATTTTGGTGCATTTTCAAATTTCACAGCAGCCTCCACTAGCATACCCTTGTGCGCTTCATATTTCTGACCAGCAGATGGCACTAGCAGATCAGCTCACCTAAAGAGCCGACTCTTTCAGTTCATTCGGCTAATTTATATAATGTTTCAGATTAAATTGCTATTAGTTGGCTATATGTGGCTAGAATTGATTTTTATATCTTATAATAATCAAATAACAACATAAACACACAGTATAATTTAATGAAAAAAAAATATCTCGAGTCAGCTCTTAACGTTGACCTAAAATATCCGAAACAACTCCTATGTGAACGACACATCACGCACAGCGCAGTGAATCATGTTAGCGCACTAGTTACACACGGTTGTATATAACGTTATCTATCTATATGTAGACCTTTACTTTATGTATAAAATATTTAAGAGAAATGAACGGGATGCCCAGTACCGCGGTAATTCAGATTACCAATCTGTCCGCGTCTGTTACCAGCGAACAAATACGAACTCTTTTCGGCTTCCTCGGGGATATCGAGGAGTTGCGGCTCTACCCTCCAGAGTAAGTGCATCCCTCTTGGGCTAGTCCAATCAGGAAACACCGAGGATGTCCAGGCCTGTACACGGAGCGTTAGCAAGCAAGCTGCTTATTTTGTTCTGTGCAAAAATGTTTGAAGGTTTACGGTTTTTTATTTTATTTTATTTTTTTGAGTTGTCGAGTAAATTAGAGCTTTCTTTTGCTCTAGAAAAAGTTTATACAAATTTCTAAACATTAGAAATAACCTTAATGAAAGATAGGATGCTAACTAGCTGGATTAGCGTGTGACTAGCTAGCGTAATGTTTATAAAACACTTATTGTCCACAAATACAAAGAATTACATGAGAATATGCACTAAAAAGGAAAACGCATATATGTTACTTGTATTTTGGGTTCGGACGAAGCACATTTATCAAAATATTTTCTTGAATTGGATATTGTTTCCAAACAAGCTGTGTATGTTTTTTTGTGATTTGTATCTAAATGATTTATACATTAGTCAGCAATTTCAAGATAGAAACGACTTTAACATTTTAATGTTAGATAGTATGGAAGTGTACGTTGTAAGAAAGCACAATTAGAGGTTTTATGAGACGTTTGACACCAAACAGACTCAAAACAGGTAAGGGGCCATCTATAAAGTGACACACTGCGAATAAGATGAAGACGTCGACAAACTACTAGACAGTAATAATGCACATTTTACTATGATGCTGTATTGTTAAGACAACTCTACCGGACTTTGGTTTCAAGGCATAGTCAGAATTTCAGAAGGTGTTGAGATCCAGATTATCCTTTGAGACCATGTTGCTCCATGTTGGTATAATTGCATAACATCACCGTGGCTGATTCATCAGTTGTACGTTCAAGCCAAAAATTGTCCATTCCATCACATCCCTAAGGTTCTTTGCTACAGTGGTCTCCAACCTTTTTCTATTATTATTATTATTATTATTTTTACCTTTTTAATATCAGTGTTTCCCCACAGGTCTGAAAGTGGCAATAAACAATAAATACCTATACTGTTTAACACAGGGGTGTCAAACTCCGCTCCTGAAGGGCCGCAGACCCGCAGGGTTTTGTTCCAACCCTGCTCCGACATGTATGCCATGTAGTTTTCAAATAAGCCTTAATGATTTGATTAGGTAGATCAGGGTTTTTTAATTATGGTTGAAGCTAAACTTTGCAGGTCCTCGAGGGTTGGAACAAAACCCTGCGGGTCTGCGGCCCTTCAGGAACGGAGTTTGACACCCCTGGTTTAACACAATATTTTTAGGGCCCAAGCATTATGACATCAGCCCTTTGTCAAAATAGTGTGTCAAGGGCCCTCTCATTCTTCAAAGGATTATTAGTGTCCAAGTGTTATGACATCATAGCTCTGGTCGTGCTGATGCTCTGATAGTGTTGATGCTGGGTTATTTTCAAAATGGAATCACCACCAAAACGAGCCAATATGATCTCAAGACATCAAGGATGCAAAACGGCTCAGCCATTAGGGATATGAATTGTATGGATTGTTCTGTCTATTTGACGTCTGGCACAACGGGCACCAGATATCACTCCCAGGATATGCTCAGATACAAGATGCTATGATGCTCAAATACAATTGGGCGTCAAACTGCCAATGCGAACCTGTAAATAACTGCCACAGAAACGGTGGATTTGTGATCTCAAACGATGCCTTATACTTAAGGCGAATAGTGGCTAATAAGTTCCTGAGTGTCGTCACATCACTAAGTTTATTGGGCCTGATCATCATTGCTTGCAACTATATTAAATTTTTATTTGAGATTTCAGTGAATTTAACATTTCAGAGATCCAATAGAATCCAATAGAGTTTCCATAGAAACCCTCCCCTCCATCTAACCATATGTGAAGAGTAAGACAAAGTAAAAGAAGTTTTTTTTGTGTATAAAGATGGCACTGTGTGTCAGAGATTGTAGCTCTTAAAAACCAGAGTATTTTAGCCATTTTTTTTGCAATACAATGTTTTAATAAATATATATTGGGTCACTGAGACAAGAATAAAAAAGAAATTGGATAGGTTTATTAGATGTCGTGTTTTTGTTGTTGCTTTATTTATTTATTTATTTATTTATTTATTTATTTGAGCATCAGGAAGTAGTACATCTGTCCGTAAGTCTGGTGTTAGTAGTCCGGGGACTGCTTGTATATATTTCAGGTGCACTTGCTTTTATGCATGAACCTATTTGTTTTTGGGAGGTCACCCAAGAATGACCAAAGTGTTTTCGGCCCAGAGAATTGACCCCCACCGGGTGTTCTTTTTTAAATATTTTTTTTTTTTTAGCACTTTTTGGAAAAACAAACAAACAAAAAAAACGAGGCTGTTGTGGGTGTGTGAAAATCTTAGAAGTCCATTAGTTTTTGAAATGCTTCTACCAAGACATCTGATATATTAGAGGGAAACTATCATATGTTCTAGATTCATTCCATGTGAATTTTGGTTTTAATTAACAATTAAAGCTTATTGCTTATGAGAATAAAAAAAATGCCGTACTTCAAATTATTAGAATTGCTTTTCTCAGAGCAATCAAAAAATTATTTCCAGTGGGGGGAAAACAAAGTTGATTTATGCACTTGATACTTGGTCAGGGTTACTTTAGTGTCATTACATGGAGGCAATCAGCCTATTTCACTGTGGCCAAGACCAGGATGCTTTGATAGCACTCTTGGCCTGTATTTATAAAAAAAAAATTTGGGCCGTGAGTTTCTCATCTTTCGCTTGATAATACCCCATAGAGAATCAGGCCAGTCAAGCACAGTGATAGAATGGTCAGCAAACCAGTTGGTGGCATTTTTGTCACTGACTTAACCTTTGTAGAGGGTCTTGATAATCTTCTGGACAACTGTCAAATCAGCTGTCTTCCCCATGTGTGAACTAAACTAGACTGAGAGGTACATGGTATTTGTAGTGTTATGAATAATCATTCACTCTAAATAAAATATTCTAATATTTTGAGATACTGGATTTTTCGATTTTCATGAGCTTTTAATCAAAATAAAAAAATAATAAAATGAAGGCTTGAAATATTTCACTTTACATGTAATGAATCTTAAATGTGATTTATATTTTAAATTATATTAAATTACAAAATATTATCTTAATTTTTTTAATGGATGTATGTATTATTCGTGTGTGCCTGTTCAGTATAAAATAATATTTATAATACATGTATTTTATAATTTCTAATAATATAAATATATTAAATAATTGATTAATATCTAGTGTCTTTTTTTTCCAGCCACACACCGCTTTCCTTTTCATCGAAAGTATGTTACATAAAATACAAGGACCCGAGCAGTGTTGGCGTGGCCCAGCATTTAACCAACACTGTGTTTATTGATCGAGCTCTTATTGTTGTGCCGTGTGCAGAAGGTTAGTAACTTCTTCCTAATGTTCCCATTTAATTTTTTTTTTAACGTTTACAGATGACTTTAAGGATCGCCTGCAGTGTCGTCTGACATTCGCTTTCTCACGTTTTGTCGGTAGAGTTAGCAGATGTAGTAATACTTGGAAGCTTGAGTTGTTTAATAGAGAAATTGAGAGTTGATGTGATTAGCTTATGTGTGTGTATGTATGTACAATATATGTGTGTGTATAATATGTTTGATGTGGTCAGGTATGGGTAGATTTATCTTTGTAGGGGTAAAACTGTTTACGGTATCTAAGGAACAGGGGTTTTCAACTCAAACTCATCCGTTTAGGTGAAATTTCTTATAAGAAAGTTAGATCAGCCACATAGGTTTCCTCTTTGCTTGTTTTCTTTTGCGTTGTCAACATGTATTGAGTTCTGGGAAGTAAATAAACTGTTACTTATCAGACCATTCAACTATAGCACTATTTGGACAGCATTATATTTCATATAGTCATTTTATGTTAAACAGCTGCTCCTCTGTGATTTTATGTCCACCACAATTGGCCATGTCCTTGAGCCTCTGGTCATTTGTAATAATTTCGAAAGTTGTCTGTGATCTTAATCCTGTGCGAATCGTCAATGTCTGGAATGTGTAAAGGAAAAATTTCCCCGCAATTGATCTACCATATTTCGCCAAACATTGAGGTCCTGTTATAATCGGGTTTAAGTAATTATTAAAGATGTTCCCCTAATGCAACCTAATGCAAGTAACCTAATGCAATCTGAAGTGGGCTAATCCTAACTGTGTACATTTTTATAATCATTGTTAATTTTTTTCCCCTTATTATTATTATTATTTTTTAAACCAAACTATGTCAGGTTTCTATGGAGGGACATGGGTAGAGGTAAAAAAAAATCTGGGGAAGAAAGAAAAAAAAATGGATGGGGAAAAAAAACTTTTTGAGGAAAAAATGGGATATGGGTTGAAAATTTTTCTTTTTGAAAAAAAAAATTCTGAATGGAAAAAAAAAAAAAAACCGGGACATGGGACCCGAGTCAAGTTTTGCGAGGTCTCACAAAACCTGACTCTCCAGCGTTACCAATTTAGTTCAGCAGGTGGCAGTAATGCCAAACTTGATCCATGATCCATGAAGGGGCGTGTTATCGATCCAGTCCAGTGAGTGTCAGTAATGCACCTACAAACTGGCTGCCAACTGCTAAAAAATGAAGGAAGAAGAAGCAAACGGACAGGATAATACTCGGATTAGAGCGCGTTGTTAAACAGGCATGGAGAGAATCACTTTGAGTTTTACTTTCAGCCTGGCGTAAAATATAAAGACATTCAGTTTGTTCAGTTTGCCCCCACCTTTCCATATTTTGGCGCTGGAAGATTGATCCGGAAGTCTGAGTCATGTGGTCTAGATTTATTTAAACCCCCCCCCCCCTTCCGCGCTCTTTTTTTTTTTTTTTTTTTCCTCCAGGTTATTTTTTTGTGTCCCACGTCCCAGTTTTTTCACTCTGATTTTTTTTTTCAAAAAATTTTTTTTTCCTTTCTCAGTATTTTTTTTTTCTTTCTTTTTTTCCTATTCCTCATTTATTTTCCCATACCCATGTCTCTTTAGGGGCTCCGTAGGTTTCTAATTAGTATAAAAATCTGAAGTTAAAATTATTTGCCCTAGCGAGTAATTTGCATGAATCCATATGATTGGCTAAAACAGGTATTTCATGCAGCACTGCCGTCCACCAGTTGACGACCCCTACAATTAACAGGTTAGAGACAGAATTAGGAAGTGTCTGAACATTTTTAGATACAATGGAACCTTGGATTACGAGCATAATTCATTCCCGAAGTCAGCTCGTATTCCAAAACACTCGTAAACCAAATAAAATTTTCAACCAAAGTAATGATGAAAACTAAAATTATTCATTCCATAGCCCCAAAAAATAAATACATAAAAATAATTAATACAATATATAAAGTAAAAATAAAACGAACCTGCACTTTACCTTTAAAAAAAAAGTAAAAATAAATCCCGACAGTGTTTCCGTTTGTGCGCGCAGGCGCCGTGTATTTGTGTGTGTATGTGTGGAATTAGCCCCCTCCCTCGCCTCATCTTACACAGTAAAACTCCTCTTCCCTCCCCCCACCCTGCTTTTTAAGTTTCACAACAAACACGTACACAACGGAAACACTGTTTTAACGGTGGAAAAAAAAAATCTTTAATGACACTCGTGTGAGCGCAAACTAACGGTATCACTGCTGTAAGGTGAAAACACTTTGCATTTTGCCTTTGAAAAGAATCGTGACAGAGCAGAGTTTTGTAAAGCAAATTTTGTAAAGCAGAGAGTGTGTTTCTATGTGTGTGTGAAGCCGGGGAGAGGGGGGTGTAAAGGTGAGATAATGTGTGTGCGTGTGGCGGCGTCAAATTACGTGCGCGCACACATGGGAGACACGCTGAAACAGAGAGGGAGATGTTGATTATACCAGTAAGAGACGAGCACTAAGACCCAGCAGGGGAGACGATTCCGCAGCAAAAGAGAGAGAGAAAACAATTGTCTCAGTTGTGATCATGTGACGCTCAGTGTCAAAACAAGTGCGCATGCGTGAAACATGATACTCGGCACTCGTAAATCAAGACTTGCTCATTTTTCATGTTAAAATTGATTAAAAATCTTTGCTCGTCTTGCAGAACACTCTTAAACCGCATTACTCGCAATCCGAGGTTCCACTGTACATTTTATATGTTAAGCTCACTATCTGCTCGAAGACGTATTGGTTGCTGATTCAGTCATGAATGAGGTAATGTTAGTGTCTGTGTATCAATTGTATTGCAAGTCGGTGTATGATTTCATTTAATGATTTTATTTTTTTTTCCTTGCTCAAGGTTATGAGAAAAGCCTCAGTGTATGTGTGTGCTTGTGCTGTGGTGTTTGTCATGACGACAAGACACACGGTCACAGCTCTACTTCAGTAACTAGCTTTACCTAACCAACCTGTTCCCTCTTTTTGTGTGCCACCCAAATAAACAAGCCAAAAGTATGGAGTGTGTTGTTATGAACCATGAGCTGATGTCGCTGGAATTAAAAAAAAAGAAAGAAAGAAAAAAAAGAAAAGAAAAATAGCTTGTCCTGGTAACTTGGTGCTGCAGGATGGTGAATTAATTTGGTTTCTGTATGTTTTTTCTGTGTTGATTATGTGTGCATATCAGATGACTAGAGTGGCCCAGGCGTTACAGTACTACCCTAGCCTGACTCAAGGCTTTGTTTTCCAAGCCACTAAACCCGCTGGGGCCCACGCTGCCTTCAAGGGGGGATTGTGACCAGGAGCGTAGCCGCTGAACCTTCCAAGATGGACACCTTGTCTCTTTTTTTTTTCTATTTCTTTTTTTTTTTTGTCCTTTTTTTGTTTATTTATTTCCTCTGACATTGTGTCTTGTTTGCCTCTTTAGAAGAGGCTGTTGCATATTTCATTGTTGTTTCTTTTAGTTTTTTTTTGTTTTGTTTGTTTTTGTTTTGTTTTTTTCTTCTGTCCCCAAGTCCCCACCATTCCTCCTCTTCCCTATGCAGTTGTCCACTTTTGCGTGTCTCTCAAAGCTGTCCAGGTTGGGATCCAGTAATGGAGGGGAATTTGAACGGTACACAGGCAGCCGTGGCTGGCGATTAATTCTGATCTCTGTGTTTGTCTAATCCCCTTCCCTCCTCTGTCTTTTCTCTGTCTCTCTCTCTCTCTCTCTCTTTCGCTCTCCCTTTCTATCTCTCGCTCTCTCTATATCCTCTTTGTTCGGTATTGCAATGCTTTCACTTTGACTTAAGGATCCTGTATAATAACCAGAAATACTTTTTCAGCTTACCGTTATGGTCGAGCACTAAATTAACATGAATTAACCTTTAATTAGGGACTAAGGACGTTACAGATGATTATCTATTTGCTTAAAATTATTATAAATTTTTAAAATTATTATTTTGATCCATTTAAATTCTAATCTATCCACACTCTTTCCTTACCAACACTATAAATTATTAGACAGTTTTTCACTCAGTGCATGCTAAAATTAGTCGACACTAGCAGTTTCTTTAAAGGAAGCTGTTTTTTTTTTTTGTTTTGTTTTTGTTCTTTAATTTTATTTTGAAAGGCACTTAAAATGTTTTTCTCTTCTGTATTTGATGTTCTGTGTGCTATTAGTGATGCAGCGAACATGAACGGTTGTCTTGTGTTGCACACCCTTTCCAACACTGCGACACGATTGCCCCCCAAGGAGAAAAGCGCCCATGCTTGATATCGTATGGTTCATGCCCATTATGTTTCCAGTACAGGTGACCTATACCACAAAGTGTTACCTCATTCTCTACATTTGTGCTTTTTTTTTTTTCTTTTAAAGAGAGAAGAAAAAGGATTTTTTTTTTGTTTCTTTGTTTACATATACTACTTTTAGGCCAATAGTAAAGTGATCAAGGCTAAACAATAGCTGTGCTATTAAATTAGACTAGTGACAGGCTCATGTATGATGGGTGTTGGATCTCCTCTCTCTTGTGTGCATTTAGAAGGGAGAAAGTGCTGTTGCTCTCCATTGCTCGCTCTCACACCAGGTCACTTGCCCCGTAGGAAAAATCCCAGAGGAGTCCAAGGCTTTGTCCCTTCTGGCACCTGTAGCCCCAGTGCCCAGTTTGATGCCTGGAGGAGGACTGCTGCCCATCCCGAGCCCTTCACCGCTGCAGAACGTGAGCAAACATTTCTCTCAGAATAATTTTAGGGGTGCGACGATTTGTGAAATTCTGAACCAATACTGAAACCACTATTATATATACACACACACACACACACACAGTCTTATTATATTAATATAATATACATCGTACTATTCTTCTTTTCCTGAAGTGTGTATAAATATTTTTGCCTGGTTTCTGTGTGAGAGAGAAAGCGAAATTTATAAAATAATAGTAATAATGGATGTTGTCGATGTTTGTTTTAGTTATTTAATCATTTATGGCATTTGGCAGACAGCCGTATCCAGAAAGCATTATATTTATTTCATTGTATGTTTGAGCAATCAAGGGATTTTGGACGGTTTCTCATGTGTCAGGGTTTGAACCTGTCACCTTCAAGTCAGTAGGCCAGTATCTGTAAATAAATATATATAATCCCCTATTCCACCTATGTACCAGAAGGAAATGTTCATTATAAACAAAAAAAAGTTTTTTTGTTTTATGATTCCTTTGTCTCACACACACACACACACACACACACACACACACACACACACACACACACACAGACATTTTGTTCTTCAAATGTATGAAACAGCCTTTTAATATAACTTTCTTTTGCAAGACAGATTCATTTTTTTTTTCTTAAAAGACTTTTTTAGCTTCCTTTATAGATACCGACACAAGAAGTAAAATAAATAAATAATTTCAGTGTTTAGACAGCCCGAAAAAAACCTTCGTCATTGGAACATGTCTTACAAACAGCATGTGACCGTGAAATACTCCCGTGTAGGTAAGATTTTCCAACACGTTCTCACATACTCATTTATAGGAGGTGTTATAGCACCACCTATTGGCTCTTTCCTGTAACTGCAGTGACGGGCAACAAGGCAGATAAAGCTAGTCGGTGTAAAGAGGAATCTGATTGTTTTTTGCCCACGCAAAAAAATAAATAAATAAAAAATCCCATAAATTCAGGGTATGTGAGCTTGGAATGAAAGATTTAGTTTAAAATGTTAAAAACTGCTTTCAGTAGTAATGATTAAAATATTTGCATTACTTAGCAGTTGAGTTTGCCGCTGGCAGCCCGGGCCCCACTGCCCCTCGGGCTCGATTCATCGCTGAGCACCATGTCCTCTCAACCCCCCATCATGGGCAACGTGGACCCTTCCAAAATAGATGAGATCCGCAGGACGGTGTACGTCGGCAATCTTAATTCTCAGGTATCCGTTAAATAATTGTTTTTCTTTATTTGCTTCTAAAACTTTAGTTTTTATAGTTGTTTTTGTTTAGTTTTTTCCCCACTGAGTTGACATTTTCTTCCTTCTTGTATGTAGACCACGACAGCGGAGCAGCTGCTGGAATTTTTCAAACAGGTTGGTGAGGTGAAGTTCGTGCGCATGGCGGGAGACGAGACTCAGCCGACACGCTTCGCCTTTGTGGAGTTCGCCAACCAGGAGTGTGTGTCACGAGCGCTCGCCTTCAACGGGGTCATGTTCGGAGACAGACCGTTAAAGTGAGTCACAAAATCATGTCATTATTTTTCATTCATTTGCTGCAGCTTGTTCTCGTATCAGCTGTGAATAATTAATTCACACGTAAAATTAGGATCAACCATTCCAACAACGCCATCGTGAAGCCTCCGGAGCTGACCCCTCAGGCCGCTGCTAAAGAACTGGAGGATGTGATGAAGCGCGTGAGAGAGGCTCAGTCCATCATAGCAGCAACCATCGATCCAGGTTCCTCTTAACCACAGGCTTTACAGTTTGTTCACATAGAAAGTGAATGAGAATCGGTCCATGGGTTAACGGATGCATATTTTCTTGTTTCATACAGCGGAAGAGGAAAAACGCTCACCGAGTAGATCCAGGAGATCAAGAAGGTCGCATTCCAGATCTCGATCTCATTCACGCTCACGCTCGCAACGGAAACGCTCACGATCCAACCACAGGTGATTATTTTCATCTTGACGTGTCAAACAGCATCATAATTCAGACCAGGCTTTATTTACAGAACAGTAATTATTATTTTACAGATTTTTCAAATCTGTCCAGCAAAATGCCACTGTCTCTGCTGTGTCACGTTAAAAAAAAAAATAAATAAATAAAATAAATAAAAAAAAAAAAACCCAAATCTTTTAACAAATCCTATCCACTTCCACTTAATTTGATTTGCTTTGCCATGGAAGGGGCCGGCCATCACAGAAGTCATGGAGGAGGACGAGTGAATCACACAAGCGACGCTCCAGAGACAGAAGATACAGCCGCTCACACTCCAGGTCAGATGTGGGTTGCATTCAGAAGCCAGCACACACATGGAGGGCTGGCTAGAGTTAACAGATGTTATTACCGCTACCGATGCCTTGATTTTCATGCCTGAACCATATGTGTTTTTATACCAAAAATAAAATGACATTACACATTATGGAAGATATCTTTAGATTTTATGTTGTTTCATAATATAATAGATTTTCCACTCATTGCTATTCATAATATAATAGAAAAGCCACTTGACCTTCAAAATTTTGAGTTTTGAAGACGGTTCACTGCCGCCAAGCACACACATATTTGTTTGTTTTTAGGCACTGAGACGTTGCTGGAAGCAGCATTATTTACATTATCCACATGCAGCCTGTATTCACTGTATTTCACGTATCCTCACGCTATTCGCTCCGTCCTAATTCAGCTTTAAACACGACGATGTACAGTACCCCACAGACCCAAATTACAAGCATCTTAATATCCATCAACCGATAGAAATAGTGCAAATAAGAATAAAGTTAGTCAAGATTGTGAAGCCTTATGACGTATATTTATAAGCATTTCGTAGCAATGCCAGGAATGTAAAGTTAGCATCATAATTTGGAGCTATGTATGCACTATAGATACATGCTGCATATACTCACACTATAACACCAAAGCTCTTTTTCGTAAACACATCTCTGAACTTCTCTGTTTTTTATTTTTTAGAGAACGACGGAAAGACAGGGATGGGAAGATGAGAAGAGTGGATGATGCTAATGACAGGAGACGAGACAAAAAAGGAAGAATGCCTTTCAAAGGTTACAGACGATCCTCCAGATCCCCCAGCAACAGCAGGTCAGCGAAATATCTTCACTTACAACATCTTCACTTACAACGTGCCCGATTTTTAAATAGGTACTTATAGTAGAAGTCACTTTTTTTTGGTTTGTTTTTTGCAGAGGACAAAGAAAGAGGAGCAAATCACGCTCTAGATCTGTAAGGAAGAAAGCAAGGTCTCCATCGCCAAAGAGGTCAGTAGAGCATGCTCCAAGTGTGTTATGATTGATGGTTGATGTAGCGGGATGTCAAAAGGGTTTAATATTTTTGCTTCTTTCCTCAGAGGAAAGAAGGACCGGTGGAGAGAACATGGCCGGGGCAGCAGTAAGGAGTGGAGAGAGAGATCAGCATCCAGGAGGAGGAGCAGAGACTCCGACAGACGGGAGAGCAAAGCAAAGTCCAAACAAGTGAGTCGAATAAACACTAACCCATCCAAAAATCACTTTTTTTTTTTCAGTGTACTCGTTTGCTAAAAGTGATAAAGCGAACTGAAAAACTTGAACCTATTTATTAAAAATGCGGTTTGCATTCATTAAAAGTTGATTTAAAGCAGTCTATAGCACAAAATGTTCAGTACTGTGGCTGGCGTCTTTGCCCCGAACTTCCTGGCGATGTACGTGGTGAGATAAGCCGTAGCTGCAGGACGATGCGGCCGTATCTGAGACTCTGGTGACCTAAATAGAAGGCGATGATAAGATAATGATTACAGATGGGTATCGAAAATAACATATACCTGCATGCTCGTGTCTTTACTTGCATGTGGTTGATTGCGATCAGTTTCACTATAATGGCCTACTTCTAAGGAACTGCGAGTGGGGGGGAAACAGAACGCTTTGATAATATACTTCAAAACACGATTTTATCTTTGGAAATGGGGCTATAAATTTTTTTCCTAGTACTTTGTGGCTTTTAAATTTGTCGTTTATATTTTATTTTTGCCAGGCGTGCGTACAGCAAGAAAATCTTTTACGACACGTTGACAGGTTCCGTTAAAATTCCGGGAAAGACAGTTAAGAGTAGCCAGTGTGGCATTTATGTGACGTTAGAGAAACATTATGGTGAATACAGAGGAAAGTTATCTGCGTTTTCTTTTTACTAAAGCTGAAAGGTCAGATATACCACAATTAAAGGTCAGAAAAACGTCAGATTTAGTTAAAAAGGGGAAAAAATGCCAGATGTGGGAGATTCTTTTCTTTAGATTTAACATTATTATTATTATTATTATTATTATTATTATTATTATTATATTAAAAGGCGTTCATCATTCAAAATTCACTTCTCAAACATTTTTGTGTCGCCGTCGTCTGACATCGTCACACTTTTCTCCTATCCACAGCTCGTTCATGGCCAAAACCTTCATAGAACCTTTATTCGGGCTCACAGATGTGCACAACCTGTTTTGATTTTCCAATACCATCACCCTTTCCCCGTACAGTGTTGAAAAATTGTTGCATGTTCACTGGGCAGGTGACACCCCTTTCCTTACAAAATTCACCATATAGTGGATGATTGACACGGCTCTCAGAACAAAATGAGAGTGGAAAAAAAAATTACTTTTTCAAGTTTTAGTACTTAAACATGCTTGAATATGTACAGTTCAGATTTCTTGTCTGGTACGACCTCAATCAACTTCATTTATGCGTCGTTTTACTGGTTCTTTGTCCTGTATTCTGATTGGCTGAAAAAGGCATTTCTACAAAAGGAACTTTTGAAATTTAAAGCTACAGGCAATCAACCATTATAGTTGACTCAGGACTCTTCAACCAGAATGCATGATGTGGGTGATATTTCAGTTGGAGTAATAACAGACGTACTGTATTTTTAAGAATCAATTTTATGGTGGTAACAACAGTAACTCCACGTCACTACTACTTCACCATGGATTATTTTCAGCGTAACAAATGGTTTATTCTTTTCATGCTGCCTCATACTTAAAAACAATAAATGGACCAGTATGTGGGGTTTTCTTAGGCGGAGAGCAGGTACAGTCAGAAGGAACAGGACTACGAGAGCGATGGCGAGGACATGGGCTCGGGCGTAAGCGAAGACTTCTCTCCTCACGCCATACACAACGGCAGATACAGAAACACACACGCAGATGACACCGAGGAGTTCTCCGCAGCTGACTGAACTACGGACAGCTCGCACTTCCTTGGGGTTCACATACTTGAAATGATATATTTCTTTTTGTACAGTGTTTCTCTCTCTCTCTCTCTCTCTATAGATGTATATATATATCTATATATATATCTTTCTATCATGTTGTTGGATCCTAAGAAGTTTTTTATTTTATTTTTTATTTTGTGCTCATTATATACGAGTGCTATATTGAAATATACTGTATGCTCGTGTATATAGTTCAGGATTGTTTCCGTTTGCCATTTATTTTTAGCTACAGTAGGAAGCACCTCATGGACCTGTCTCACTACCCTTCACACTAATGTTTTCACTAGAATCCAGGGGATAAAATCTTTTTTTTTTTTTTTTTTTTTTCCCCCCCTCTCACCACTCATTAGTTATGTTAATACCCTCATATATTATGAGCATAACCTTAGTAATTACATGTGTACAGAAAATATACAGGGGAAAAATACACTTAGTATGTAAAAAGTGCCTGGAAAAAAAAAGTTGCACATGTTATGTATAATTATAAAACATAGATATTGGCTTGTGCATTTATATAACTCCTTAACAAGGCTGGTAGTCGATGCTTTTTAGATGTATGTTTTTTGCACAAACCAGTAAAATAATGATAGAGGTATACAGTAGTTTTACTGTACAGTGTTATTAATCCATCCATCAGATTTTTCAGTTTTTCAGCAATTTTTCTTTTTTTTCCCCCCCTGTCACGTATTATGTCTTCAAATTTGAAGTAACTAATAGTGATATCTGCTTGTACGGTTATATAAACTGATCTGAGTTATGCGTTGTCGCATTCAAGTATGGGAAAGTTATTTTTTTATAAAGTTATGTTTGGTCCAAGATGTAGATTAATCATGCTTGTTTGTATGTGTGTGTGATTGTAGTTGAGTGCAGATGTTTGCACACCCTTAGGACAAAATGATGGTAAGACAAAATCAAAAAGTGTAATGAAGGTTTGTAGTGTACAGTATGCAGTGGTCAAAATTTGCGTTTTTTCTTCCTACATGTGTGATAACTGTTCTCTGTATTGTTATCTAATCAGCTCTGGAGTCACTGGAAGTCTAATTGCAGGATGTGCCCATGTTTCATATTGACCTTCCTAGAGCTGTAAACGATCATGAAACTGTAAAACAAATTCTTTTTTTTCTTTTCTTTTTTGAACAGCAGAAAAATATAGGAGGTGCAAACTTTTTCACTCCACTGTATGACTATTGAAACTAAAAAACTGAACAAAAAAAAAAAGGCACCTCTAGAGAGAGATGATTCTTGACCTATATTATTTTGTGTGATTCTGGGGATATATTGGACCTATTTTTGGTAACGAGAAATCATTTAAAATGAATAAATATTCCCTGATACGTACTAAAGATGTGACTAAATAATGATTTCACACAGTGCATACTATATGGAAACATCTTGATTTTCATTTAACTGAAGTATTTACAGTTAAGCAGATGAGTTTACAGTGATCTCTGAGAGATGCATTTGATCAGGAGTCAGGAGCTCCGGTCGTGTTTTCGGATGGCGAGCGTGAATGTCGAAGGTACTCCTGACCCGGATCCGAAGACGCTACTCCTGAGCCGGAAAGAGCCAGAGGCACAGTCAGGCTGATCTGCTGGAAAAGCTCCATGGTGGTGTAATCGCTCATGAAAGCACACGGCGGGTTTGCCTCAGCTGTCGAGACCGACTGTACCTCTAATACACTAAGAGAGTCATTTATATCGTTAGTCCCTGCAGGCGAATCTTCTCTACAGCTTTCGTGATCACTGTCTATGGGAAAAGCCTCATCAGGTGTGGAGTCTCCTGCGCTTGAAGTTGTAGGAGATGAAGGAGACTCGTCATTCTTTGAAGCAGGAGGTGAGTTGGATGTGAAGGTGACCTTTGTACAGTCCTGAGAGATGTTGCAGGCAGAACGTGCCTCCTTTTTGGCTTCCAGCACAGACACGTGTACCTCCGTCTCCTCACGATTAGGCCAGTGCAGGAGCTCCATCACCTCCTGTAAATGAATGAAGAGCAAAAATATTGTATAGTATTGTCAGTACTGATACTTAAATAATAGATATTGAATGTCATAATTTTTTGTTGGGGGGAGGATAATGACAGTTTGTTACTTTACTTTCAGAACTCTTTGTAAAAAAGGAACTTGAACTGTAGTGACCGAACAAATTTCTAGGAAACATATTACATAAGAATTAGTCAGATGGTAGTGATTTCAAATCACAAGCTTGTATCAGTAAGCTGGGCCGTTCTATGGTGGACAATTTATATAATCTAATACTAATACGGTAATTGAATTTTAAATGTGTAAACACTGATATTGTGAAACTTTAGAAAAAGTGTTTTAATTCTTTTTTGCATATAGCTTTGTTTTTTAAATATCATATTTGCCATATTAATATTTGTGTACAACTTTAATTTCTTATGTAATAAAAATTTGTGTACATTTTTATTACTTATTTTTTATTTTTTATTTTTATTACTTTTAAGTCCCAGATAGTCGTGATAAGCATTTCACTGCATGACGTGCTATGAACGGTGGTGTATGCGAATTTGATTTGTCTTTCTATTTAACATTTGTTAAAGGAGTCTCCAATGCCCGCCCATTATAACAGCAAGTTTCCCACCACTGCAGTCTCTTCACCCGAGAAAAAACGAGACTGGGGAGGAAATTATTTATAGCCGTTACATTGTGAGTAAGAACAGGAACTTGTTTCAATGATGTACATACAGTATGTAAAAGTAACTGTAAATCATCCAGAATATTTTTCCTACATCATATCATCAGGCCGCCTTATGTATCAGTTGAGATTCCCTCAAAACTTCTGAGGCTTCATTTTGTCAAAGTTAACACTGATCTTATGTGAGAGAAATTTGGCTTGGAAGTAAAAACACAAACGATCGTTCAGGGCCAAAATGTCTTTACATCCAAGAATTCTCAAATACGACTTTAGCTTTCCAATAGAGCTAATATTCAGAGCCTTAACACTCACCATTTCCTGGCAGCCTTCAATTTTCTGCACAGCGTTACTGTTGCAGGGGTTGGGTATACTCGGCCATAGCAGTTTCTTCGATCTAGGTGGAATGTGTTTGGTGTCAAAATGTTCATGTCTTTTTGCAATCGAATTATAATTAAGGCGCTAGAACGTTCAAACTGGGGTTTTACCTTCTCAAAATCCTGAAGCACAGATGAGTGGCAAGCAGCAGAGCAATTATACCTGCAATTACTCCTGCGAACATTCCAGCAATAGCCATGGAGTCTAAGGGAGCAGATATTCGGTTAGATTTTAGATCCATTACCGAATTATCAACTTGGGAAACCTGTAAATGTACTGCACAGGAAGCATATGGAAACACGCTAATCCTCAGTCGCTGTTATTGGTCATTAATGTTATTTAAGGTATTTAACAAATAAAAAAATAAAAACCCGGGCAGATGCTCCATTTTAAGCGAATGTCATTATGGTATAGTGTAAATACACCACCATTTAGAAATAGGTTGGAGTAATGTATACGAAGCAGACTAACATTAACACAAACGTCTCTGTGTGGCATGGAGTTTGCATATCCTGCCTGTGCTTGGTGGGTTTCCTCAGGGACACAACGGTTTCCTCCCACAGTTCCAAAAACCTGCAGATTAGACTAATTGGCGTTTCCTAATTGCTCATAGTGTGTGAATAAGTGTGGTGTGTGTGTGTGTGTGCCTTGCGATGGATTGGCACCCTGTCCAGGGTGTACCCCGCCTCGTGCCCTAAGTTTCCTGGGATAGGCTCCAGGCTCCCGCAACACTGAATACAGGATAAAGCGGTATATAGACGATGAGTGCGTGAGGTAGTGATCGAAATTTCGGGCTAATATAGATAGTGTTGCAGCAGTGGACAAAATAATGATGCGCCACTATTGGGACCAAACACTAGTCCAATGGAATGGCAAATGTTGGCTATGGCTGTGATTGGCTTGATGGAAAAGCTAACATTGGCCCAGTGCAATGGCTAAGGTTGTTCAAATATAATTCTAACATTGGCTTTATGGAATGATGAGATTGGTTTAATGGAAAGACTAACATTGGTTTAATTGGCTGGCTAAGATTGGTCTACTGGAAAGGCTGACACGGTCCATCATCAACTATTCCTATTTGTGGTTTTGCATCCATAACACACAGTAATTAGCCACCGTTACAAACCATCCACCCTCATCATATGTTAGCTAGGACAAACTTACCCAACGTGTCGATGCATATAGATTTGCTCTGCTTTCCCTCCCCTGCTGCCGTGTAAGCGGACACCTCCACGCAGTACATGCTTCCACTTCGCAGGTTCACCAACTTATAGCTGTTCACACTAGGAGGCACCGTGATATCTGGCAACACATTCATAAACACAAAATGCATCTGAACATGGTTGTGCATGTTTGATTTAAAGAGTACTTAACATCGGGCTTTCACAGCAGTCATAAGAAATAAATGTTTACAAAATATGTTTTAAAAGGTGTCACGTATGGCAAAAATCAAAAGACAGAGGTGGGTAGATTAGCCAAAAAATTTACTCAAGTAAGAGTAGCTGTATTACTCAAGTAGAAGTAAAAAGTGTTCGGTAAAAAGACTACTCAAGTACTGAGTAACCGAATAACTGTTTCAATCGCAATGTCTGATTTATTTGTTCTTGTTAGAAATTATAATATTTATATATTAGTGTGTACCGTATGTACAGTATATATATATATATATATATATATATATATATATATATGTGTGTGTAAATATATATATATATACAGTACAGACCAAAAGTTTGGACACACCTTCTCAATCAAAGAGTTTTCTTTATTTTTATGACTATGAAAATTGTCGATTCATAAAGAAAACTCTTTGAATGAGAGGGTGTGTCCAAACTTTTGGTCTGTACTGTACTCTGTGTGTGTGTGTGTATAAACATATATATATTTGTCTGTTTTGGCAGAGAATACACCGCAGTATGAAGCTGTTCTTTTGCAAGTGCAACATGCTTTGTGTATGTTGCCAGGGATGCAGCATATTTTTTGGGATGCATAAAAATGTACAACACGTGTGTTGGCGATTAATTCTGTACTGAAATATATATTCATAGACTGTTGAAGTAACATTATATGTACAATTAAATGTTTAAAAAATTGATTATATAATCACACAAACTGAAAATGAAAAAAGCATTCTAGACAGGGGCGGATCTACCGGGGTGGCACGGGGTGGCTAAGAAAAAGCCTTACCACCCCATTTGCCACCCCAGCACTAGTGTTCTAAAAATAAACAAGTTTTTTAATTTATCTGACGTTCCAATCCAGATATCAGGTTCAAGTCAATCACACATCAGCCTTTACTTCATTTTTATAGGACAATGTAAAAATGTGCACCCTAGTGTATACACTGAATAAGAATAGCGTTTCTTGAATGCACAAAACCCATGCAAGGATGCTTGCTTCAGCCTTGCCACACCTCATAATTTAAATGCCACCCCCTTGCCACCCCGTGAATAATTTTCTAGATCCGCCCCTGATTCTAGAACATTCTATACTCACCGCTAGATTGTACACTAACCGCCAGATCCCACTAGTAGCAGCGTGGATTTATGGGCGTTCGGCAAAAAAACTGGAGATTCCTATCACTAATGCTGCTATGTAAAGACTAAAACCCAAAGTGATGTGCTGTTACACACTGTTATAAACAGTCAGTGGCAGTGTACTGTAATTTGGCCTAAATGAAAGAGAGAAGCTGTTATCACCCCAAAGTTGATTATTCTTATGCCGACAATAGAGACTTTCTATACTGCTGCTGGTGTTTATAAGAAGATGAGTACATGTTTCTAATCACAATGGTTGTGGTGGTGGTGGTGTACCTTTTACAAAAATAACTCACTTTTTTTTATATTGTCTTGTGTGTAGCGGATGATGTAACCTTGCAGAAAGCCACGTAGTTCCTCCTCAGGTACCGGCCGCCACGTAATCACGAAGGAGCTCTTAGTAACATTAGAGCAGCTCACGTTCCCAGGAGCAGTTAGAGGCGCTGATGGAGGACAACATAAAGGTCTCCTGAGTCTTTACAAGGTTATGAGCTACAATTAATAAAGTAATAAAGTTACATATTTCAATGGGGGAAATAATTATTTGATCCCCTGCAGATTTTGTAAGTTCGCCCACTTTTTTTTTTTTATATCAAAGGTTTATTGTAAAGGATGAACACAATATAAACCCAAAATCCAGAAAAAACACATGATACAAAGGTTATAAATTGAGCTGCATTTTAATGAGTAAAATACGTATTTGATCCCCAAGTAAAACATGACTTGGAAAGCCTTGTTGGCAAGTTTCTTGTAGTTGATTACCAGAGATACACATATCAGGAGAGATTCTGGTCCACTCTGTCTCTTGGCAACACTAATTTTCATTTCCCTCCATAAAGTTTCTGTAGAATTGTAAGATTCTATGAGATAAGCCACTCCTTCGTTACCTTGCCAGTATCGTCATGCTGAAAGACACATCCACAACCCATCCTTAGTGTTCTGGTTGTGGGATCTGGCTGAAATTTTACAATACCTGGCCCCGCCCTCTGGCCTCTCAATACGGCAAAGTCGGCCTGTACCTTTAGTAGAGAAACAACCCCAAAGCATGATGTTTCCACCTCCGTGGTTGACTGTAGGGATGCTGTTCTCAGGGTCATAGTCAGTATTTATCTTCCACCAAATACGGTGAGTCGGGTTGATGCCAAAGAGCTAAATTTTGGTCTCATCTGACTATAGCACTTTCTTTCAATTCTACTTTGTTCAGTGGCAAACTTCAAACAGGCTTGTACATGTGCCTTCTTAAGGAGCGCTGCAGGATTTCAATCCATGGTGGCATACTGCATTATTATGGGTTTGTTTGGTGACTGTAGTCCCAACTGTCTTGAGATCATTCGCAAGCTGAATGAGTGGCCATCATTACTTTGAGAAATGAAGGTCAGTCAGTCGGAAAAATTGGGAAAACTTTGAAAGTGTCCCCAAGTGCAGTCACAAAAACCATCAAGCGCTACAAAGAAACTGGCTCACATGCGGACCGGCCCAGGAAAGGAAGACCAAGAGTCGCCTCTGCTGCGGAGGATAAGTTCATCCGAGTCACCAGCCTCAGAAATCGCAGGTTAACAGCAGCTCAGATCAGAGAGCAGGTCGATGCCACACAGAGTTCGAGCAACAGACACGTCTCTAGAACAACTGTTAAGAGGAGACTGTGTGAATCAGGCCTTCATGCTAGAAGATCTGCTAGGAAACCACTGCTAAGGACAGGCAACAAGCAGAAGAGACGCGTTTGGGCTAAAGAACACAAGGAATGGACATTAGACCAGTGGAAATCTGTGCTTTGGTCTGATGAGTCCAAATTTGAGATCTTTGGTTCCAACCATCGTGTCTTTGTGCGACGCAGAAAAGGTGAACGGATGGACTCTACATGCTTGGATCCCACCGTGACGCATGGAGGAGGAGGTGTGATGGTGTGGGGGTGCTTTGCTGGTGACACTGTTGGGGATTTACTCAAAATTGAAGGCATACTGAACCAGCATGGCTACCACAGCATCTTGCAGCTGCATGCTATTCCATCCGGTTCGCGTTTAGTTGGACCATCATTTATTTTTCAACAGGACACTGATCCCAAAGTTTGTTTGTTTGGTGACTGTAGTCCCAATTGTCTTGAGATCATTCGCAAGCTCCTCCCATGTAGTTCTGAACTGACCCCTCAATTTTCTTATGATAATCTTGACTCCATGAGGTGAATTCTTGCAAGGAGCTCCAGAATGAGGACGATTAATGGTTATTTTGTATTTCTTCCATTTGTGACAGATCTTTGGTCTTGCCCATGGTGGGGAGGTTTGAATGAAAGATGGATGGGTGGCTTTTATACACATAATGAGTTGCACCTTCTTAAATTAATCTGTGTACCACATGAGCACATAACCGGTCTGTGGGAGTCAGAATTATTGTTATTTAAATAATAAATAATAATTTAAGAATAATTGTGAAAAGCAACTCAATTCATAAGATATATGTAATGTGTTTTATCTGGATTTTTGATTGACATTCTGTCTCTATACTTTAAAGTAAACTTGTAATAAAAAATGACAGAGCCTTCATTTCTTTGTAAGTGGGCAACCTTACAAAATCTCCTGGGGCTCAATAAGAAATATTTTCCCCACTGTATGCCTGTGTTTTCTTTTTTCTATATGTGCAACCGAGCTATGATATTTACTATATTTATGGTGTGAAACTGAACTCACTTCCTTCAGTGAGGTAGGCCTGAGCTCTCCCATACGTCTGATCGCTGTTATTTACTTTCTTTAGGTTGCAGGTTTCCTTTTCATGCCTGGCATGCAGGAAGAAGTGGTATCTCTTATAGGACTGAAATGCGCCTGCAAATAAAGCAAAAGGAAATGCTTAGAATAGATGTAACTCATGTGGTATGAGACATATGTAGGCTTTTTTTTTTTTGCCATATCTATATTGGCTTGAAGTATGAAAGAATATCTTCCTACCGGGTTATAAAGCACACATAAGGCATCGTTCAGGATTATTTACTATCACAAATTCCATCAGCATATTTGATACATTATTATTTCTAGTACTAGTAATTATACACAAAATGATCAGCTATGAATTGTGAGCCTTTTGGCATCAAAGGCATTATGAACATAATACCGGGTAATGCATAAGACACAAGTCTTTTCATTAAACATTTCATCAATGAATACCTGTTACAATGTTTTTTTTTGTATAAAAAACAAACAAACTTTTTCTTTGATCTATAATTTTTCCATCTATAATGAAAGGTGAGCACATTATAACCAGGTTATAATGCATTCATGAGAGTTTGTTCAGTATTATTTATTAGCTCTTTTATAATTAATTACATGGAAAAACTGTCATTGGATAAGTAATCAGGAACACTGCTCATGATGCGTTATAACCACTTAAATAGACTACTTATGCTTCATATAACTGTGTGTGTGTGTGTGTGTTTTTTTTAAAATATATACACTGCTTGGACAAAAAGAAAAAAGACGCAAATATACTAATATTTTGTTAACCGCCTTGACCCCTTGCTAGTGCAATGTTGTGGTCAGTTCATGCGTGACAAAGCATTCCTCGTGCTCCTCTTTCACAATCTGAGTCCTGGAATATGCCCGTCATGCAGAAAAAAAAACTCCCTAGATGTGATGATACCCTGGTGATTCAGTACATTCAGGTCGTCAGCTGACTTCATTTAATGCCACATAACGTTACAGAGTCTAGACCGGACCAACTGAAGCAACCCCAGATCATAACACTCTGCCTCCAGAGGCTTGTACAGTGCACGATATGTGCATCAATTCACATGATTCCCGTCTTACCCTGACACGCCCATCATCCTGGAATAGGGTCAATCTGGACTCATCAGACCACATGACCTTTTTTTTTCCATTGCTTTTTATGCTCTCTAGTAGTATGTTTTTTAATTTCCTGATCAGCTTTCTTCAGTTTCTCAGGTTGCCTCAGTTATGAACCAAATTCTAGTCATTCTTATATTTTCTATTTTCAATAATTTGACCCTTCTGAAACGATGTCTTTTGTTTTGCCGAGGCAGTGTATATCACAGTGTGTATGAATGTATTCTTACATGTTACAAATGCATAACTTAACTGTCTTTCAATTTCATATTTGTTCAGTGTTTTTAGAACATGAAGTACCTGTCTGGGCTTGGATAGTATGGAAGGCTTTCTTCTCGAAGAAGGGTTTGTTGGATATTTTCTCGTTGCTCGCCCACCACTCTACAGAATAGCAAGGATATTTTTTGGAAAGTGTTGTATTCCATTGAAGCTTGAAGCTGTTATTACTTTGCAGAGCAACCTTAAATGATTTGTCCAAATCTGGTACAACAAAACAAATGTAGGTTAGTTACTTCAGTATATATATAGATATAATATCGAGGAATAGTTCTGCAGGTTTTTTTTTTTTTTTTGCCTTTCATTTGTGCAAATCTCTCATTTTCAGTCAACTCCCTGTACCTGATAAGTTTGCTATGAATGTTTTCTTTGGTACAAAATTTAACTTAAGGCATGAACTAGTGAGAAACATGTGCTGTTGATGACAGATAATCAGGGCGATGATGAGTATACCGATGATGCTGAATGCTGAGTGGTTGTAAAAGATGAGAGGGGAAATGAGGTTGTTGCATAAACAGCCAATTAAAAAAAAGCTAAATATTTGTTCCCATTTATTTAATTTATTGTACATAATTAAAATGTATTTAATATGAGGGTTTACTCAAGACTTTTGCGCATTTGTTTGCACAAAAATGTATACACACTCAAAGTTGTATTATGCCCTTTTTTTAAAAACTCAAATTGAATTATGGCAGCAATGTGTAGTATGTTATGTATACGAATACATGAGATGGCCTACCACTCTGCTCCTCCATGGCGTCTATGATCAGGTGCGCACTGGGCGAACGTCCGGCTTCATTTATGGCTCTGATGCTGAGATTGTAGGCGGAATAGCACAGGAACAAAGTGACAGTCTGTGCTTTGAGTAAATAAGTGTCTTCTGTAGCAGATTCTCCAGACACCTTCTGAACGGTCACGGCATATTCGTCCACTGCCTGACTGTTCACATACTGAATGATGGAAAAAAACAGAGCCAATATAAGCAATTCATAGACTTTTGACAAGTGGTTGAATTTACTAAATGTAATTACACAGCATATCTGAACCTAAATTGAAACAATAATAAAAAAAAAACCTTATTATATATACGAAAACATTTTCTGATCAAATTAACATTAGACATTAAGTAGTGATGCATTTCCCAGAGCTGACGAAATAACTTAGGATATAGAGTGAAGAAAAATGATATGTGCCTATACCTCCCACTGCACGGTTATTTTTCTCTGTCCAGTTTGGATCAGGTCGTACCGGGTTTCTTTTATGACGGGAGCTTCTACCAGTTCTGGTGAGAAAAATATATAATAAGTGAGCATCTGGCTGTGAACATGTGATCAGACCAGATTCAGTAAAAGCCGTGTAACAAATACCATCTTTTAACATGTTGATAAAAATTTTTTTTTAAAAAGGAATAAAACACAACAGTGTTAAAGTGTTAAAGTCATACTTTCTTTTCCTTATTTCTGCTTGCCTAAATACTATATAGTCGTTTCCTCACCATTGTTCTTGCTCTTTTCTTCTCTTTTTGAAGGTAAGATGAAAAAATGTACCGTAGCTTGTCATTTTACAAAGAGCCAGAAAAGTATAAAGAATGGTGTGTTCTGAACATTTTGCCCTGCAGGGAAAGTGACTGCACTGACATGAAATCTGAGCACAGAGACACCGCAGACTCTTTCCATTCACTGTGTTACTTATGCTTGTGGGTAAGAATTTTTACTAATTAACATCTAGAATGAGTCGAGTGCACTTATGTACAGTAAGATGTATGCAAATATTCAGAGGTGGAAAGAGTAATAACCTTTTGTACTCAAGTAAAAGTATTGTCACTTCAGTGAAATTTTACTGAAATACAAGTAAAGTTACCAGTATAAAAATTTACTTAGAGTAAAAGTTACAGTAACTTTTTTTTTTTTTTTTTAACAGCGGGCGTGGGATGAGGGATTCTAGTGCAGTTCAAAAAAGACAAGCGGATATAAATCTCAAACTAGTTGTTTTTAATTGAAGGAAAACCTTTGCATAATGAAGCTGTTGTCATTCTTGTGCTTGAAATCAAAGTAGTCGCTTAAATATGGTGTGACGCTTTGTACCGGATAGCCGAGTGGAAAAAAAGCTCAGAGCCGAGAATAACGTTCAGCACAAAACCTTTATCAGCCTCTTTCAGCGTCACAAAAATTATAATACAAAACATAAAGTAAATGTAAAGAAAAGTGTAAAAGAATAGAGCGTTTCAGGGTTGAGCTGCACACCTGAGCTCCTACTCGGTTCTTTCCTTCTCGCACACACACACACACACACACACACCACCGAAAAATTTTCATTATTTCATTATTATTATTTTTTTTTCTTTTCATTCATTTATTTTTTACTCAGTAGCGAATATGATTTCAAATGTAGCGAAGTACAATACTTCAAACAAAACATACTTAAGTAAAAGTAAAATTACAGATTTTAAAAACTACTTTAAAAAGTAGAAGTACACAAAAATACTACTCAATTACAGCAACGCGAGTAAATATAATTCGTTACTTTCCACCTCTGCAAATCTTTAATCTTTAAGTCTGAATGAACGCCTTACTACCAGGTTATACTGCAATTATAAGCATTTAGTCAGGATCCTTTACGGTCACAAATTCTATCAGCATTTTGATATAATATCCCTATTATTAATAATTGTATACACAATCAGAATTATAAACCTTTCATTCCTCATGATATCATATAATGAATGTCATGAATAATGGTGTCATGATTTTACCTGGTGGGACTGTGATGATTTTGCTCCAGGGGCACTGAGGACAGTCAGAAGTGACATTACACCGAATTTGCATTTGATATGCTTGATAGGAGACAACATTTCCCACAGTGCAGTTTGTCTTGTTCTGGGATTCTACCTACATCATGAGAAATAATAGACGCATTTAAAACCTCAAGTGAATGCACTCTTTACAAACTGGTAATATAGTGTAGCTAACTTAAAGAGATCAGTGAATAATTGGTGGAGACTATATACTGTATATACTGGAATTATTACATATTCATATTAATTCTTGCTAGCGACCTTACTACTTAAGCACTAGCGCAGACCTTGCTAACTTATCTAACTGTTCATGCTAGAACCTGCCAAGTTCCTCTCTCGGGTACATTTAATCGATGGACAAAAAAAAAGATATTGAAATAAAATTTTCATCTTGTAGATGTTACGCGGTGGTGGTTTTACTCATTTCCTTTGCTATCGCAATTCTGTTGAACTTTACGCTTGGTTAAGCTAATGGTCATATCTCAGAAAGCTAGTCGATCCACTTGCTTACTGTAATAATTTAACTGAAACTAACACTATATTTGCCTTTCGACTGCTTATGAGTAATAACGGAACTTTCTCATACTCTTAGTCATCAAGTATCATGAAAAAACTTTCCTAGAATTAAGGATTCAATTCAGTCGACTGGGGTTACGAAATGACTAGCATGTTTAATATAGTTTAAAACCACAGTTAAATGCAGGATATCAGTACACAGTGTATCAGTGTATAGTCTTATATTACAAATAATAAAACTGTAAAGTTGTCATGTCTGTACATTGAAGATCATCTCACTCACTCATCATCTATACCGCTTAATCCAAAGTCATGGGAGGGGGATGACATGGGAGTCATCTATACCGCTTATTCAAAGTCATGGGAGGGGGGGCTTAGGGCACAAGGCAGGGTACACTAATCCATCGCAGGGCACACACTCATACATACACTCACAGGTTCATTCACACACCACGGCTATTTTTAGGGATGCCAATTTACCTAACCTACATGTCTTTGGACTGTGGGAAGAAAACGGAGTACCCGGAGGAAACCCATCAAGCACGGTACTTTTGAAGATATTTTCTTTATACTTTAAAATTATTTGGGGGGGGGGGGGGGGGTAAGATGGGTAATAGAACACCTCAAGAAGACTCTGATATGATGTGATTCGCATCTGTTGGCATCAAATTTGGATCTCCTATCTGGGCTGCCAGAGTTGGAGTAGAAGATCTTGAGTCTCCTCCGTCAGCTACTGACTTTTGTGGATGAATGAACACCGTCATAGTTAATAAAAAAAGTCTAGAGTGACACAAACTTTTGGCCCTAGTACAAGCAAGAGAGAGGATAGAAACCATGGTCATGCTGGAACAGGTTTTGGTCTATTAGGTCTAGTGAAGAGACTTTGTAATTCTACATAATTGCATGCTTCCATCCCATCTTTGGGGAACAACAACATACAGGTGTGATTTTTCAGGTGTGTATGGAACAAGCAACAGTATCGTAGAAATGCACGGAGCGACCTATTAAAAAAAAAAAAAGTTCTTTTGGTCCTTCAAATATATTCAAAAGCTGTTTGTTTTTCGTATCGATCTTTATCTTTACCTCTGTCCACACATCAGCAGTGTGTTTCCTGTACCTCAAAAGAAACCCTTTCACTGGTTCACTGGTGTCTTTCCATTCGGCCGTAGCATTCAAACGACCGTAACGTCTCTTGAAAGTCACACTGGCAGGTGGACCACACCGTACTGAAATATAACAAACATTACCATGTTTGTACCATTACTGATAATGTAAAAAAAAAAAAAAAGCTCTTCATTTAATAAAAGTAGTATTGTATAGCTTGAAACTGATTGCAACTGAATGAGCATACTTATTCTTAATGGATGGCTGCTGAATTTCGAGAAGGCGCATCTCTTCGGATTATCACTCTCTGCTAGGGCGCACGCTGTCATGTTTAGTTTCGGGCTTAATGTAAATGCTTTTGTCATCTTTTGTTCTGTGAAGTTTGACTTAAACTGACATGATGATCTGTAAGAGACAATGTTGGTTTTTATCCCATTAGAGCATTTTCCATATTCATAGCATATTCATACGCTCCACGTGAAGAAATATTGAACAGAATGAAATATTTCTTTTGCAAGGATCTCTCTGAGGTTCGAGCCTTGTACCAGTCTTGTACCTAAAGCTGTAACCGTTTTTTTCAACACAGGAAAGTCTTGAAGCCATTTGCGCTTTGTGGTTTCTCACTAACATGAGGTGCATCTTTTGTCTTATGAACTTCAAGTAGAGCTGATTACAAAAGGAATGTTTAAGACTGCTACGGCATGAGGGATAACATCATGCAGACATCAACATCATGAAAATAGAAATGGATAAAAAGTACAACATGTCATTGTCAGCGGTCCCATCATCGGGAGGTGCGGTTCTCAGAAACGAGTAACCGAACTCGCGGTGGTAACACTTCATTTTGGGGTGTATCACACAAAAGTGAGAAGTTTTTTCTCCCATATATGACGGCTTCATTTGAATCTTTCACATACAGTCCCAGTGAACACGGAACGTAAGACCTCAACACGAGGGTGCTGTGGAAAATTGCTCGATGCAAACTTACTGCTGCATGTAGAGACTCTGTCTGTCATATGATCCAGGATTCCATATGCAGTAGTTCTTTATCATGCTTTTTGTTTGCCACAGTCCAAAGCAGCTCAAACTCTGTTCTCCTAAAAAAAGATCCACAGTTACAGTATAAACACTTTCGCATCGGAAATGCACATTAATACACACGAACAGTGCTGATAGCGAAGGTTGGTTTGGAACACGGTTGCATGACATTACCTTCTAAGACGTTACAATGTTTCTCATACCAGGTCATGTTTTTGCACGCGCAGATCGCTGAAAAATATGAAAAATAAAGGATATGAGCACACACTCATGATATCATATTATGAACGTCATGAATAATCGTGTCATGCTTTTACCTGGTGGGACTGGGATGATTTCGCTCCATAATTTATTAATATATTCTGTGCTCATATATCCTACAAATTCTTACCCTGCTTTTTAAACTTAGAAACTATAAAAGTGAAGCCAAACAGCATTTTTATTTTCTCTTTAATAAAACCCATGGCGCAGAAATCTGCGGCAACGTCACAGCACAGGCCAATGACGATAAAACACAGTATATACACTCGCTCACAAAAGTGAACACGCCCGTTTAATTTCAGCAAACATTTTAGTATATCGTCTCAAAGGACAATACTATAGAAATAAAACTTATATAGAGTAGTCAATGTGCAGCTTGTATAACAGTAGAGAATTACTGTCCTCAATATACTGTACAGCCATTATTGTTGGCGACAAAAGTGAGTACACCCTAAGTGATAGCAGCTGTACATCTTTAACCATGCAGAGTCACATGACCTATCCATCATGTTCATGTGTTTGTCAGTGGCTGCATATGCCCTCAGACCTGAACCTGTGGGTCGTCCTCACGCGGAAGGTGGCGAAGGCCCGTGTGTCTAATGATATCATTATGGAGGGGGTGGAAGAGGATCCCAGAAACAACATGTGCAGCTCTGGTGAAAAGCTCACAAGTGTCAATATATTGGAACTTTGGACACAGTTTTCACTTTCATTTACAAATGTACTAATTTTCGTTGCCAGCTATTTTGACAATAATGGCCGTATGTTGAGTTATTGTTAGAGGACAGTAGATCTGTAGTTATACAAGCTGCACTTTGAGTACCCAGTCAAGTACTGTATATCCAAATTTTATTTCTGTAGTATTGTCCCTTTAGAGCATCGGTTGCTGAAACGTGAGGGGCGTACTTACTTTTGTTTGGGTGTAATTACTTTGGTGAGATACTAAATTGTGCATTTGGGTTTTCGGATATGTCAAATTCAACGAAAGTTACACAAGACGACACGTTATAAAAGTTCCTACTGTATTTTTAAATTTACATTTACAAAGTTACTTTTATAACGTGTAAATTTTACCACTACCCGAATATCAGAATGATGTCACAAAAAATAAACTATTATTATTATTATCATTATTTTTTTGGTCATAGACAGAGGTGGGTAAAGTAGGAAAAAAATTTAGTCATTCAAAATATTACTCAAGTAAGAGTAAAAAAGTGTTTGGAGAAAAGACTTAAGTACAAAGTAACTGTTTCAATCATAATGTCCGATTTATTATTTTAGAAATTATGTAAGCAGTCAGACAAAATGATAAAATAATGTACAAATTGCGACATTTCCAAATAATGAAATAAATGAGTATAAAACTAAATATCTTTACAAAATAGCAAATTAAGGAATAAGAAACACAAATTTCCCAATCTCGCTTTTTTCACAATATAAAGCTTTTGAAATAAATCCCTACTGTAGGTAACATATGTATGTTCGACTATTTCCTGTGTACGATGTACCGTATATTCAGTCGCCCTGCCCAGACTCAGCAAATAGAAAATAATATTAGAACATACAGTATGTACAAGAGGTCTCACTTTACCGTAAACAGCAGAACAAATGTAAGAAATGTATATATTTTTTCGCCTCTTGTTAATTTGCTAATTATATATGTTAAGACAGCAACATTAAATAAAACAGCTAAACTACCCGCGACATGTTTGCTTCACTGTATATCACTGCTGAAGACGCATGAAGTCACGTGGTAGATCCACCGGCTGCATTTCTCTGGCAAACACAAAGAATATCTAAAGCGTCGAATAAATGGTCAACGAGTCGAGTGTAGCGGAGTAAGAGTAGCGTATCTTCTTCACAAATCGACTCAAGTAAAAGTAAAACGTATGGTGCGGTAAAACTACTCATAGTTTTTCCCCGAAAAGTTACTTAAGTAAATGTAACTCGTTACTACCCACCTTTGGTCATAGAAACGACCAAAAATCCACGATCATGTGCTATTTCTTTGCCTATGTGGCCTATTTTGTATTTTTTGCTCAGTCATGTTCGGGTAGTTGTTTAAAATAAAATAAAATTCAGTTCATCATATTGAGAAAAAGTATCCTGAGCCCTACAGTATACATTTATTAAAAATACAGAAATAATATCATTGTCAAGCTTGCAACCCAACCCCATAAGAACCTGCCACCGAATAGACAGACGTATCTCCTGAGGGCAAATGGATGGACCCTTACCACTTACCTTATTTTATAAAATCATTGAAATTCTCATGTCCACCGAACAGGAGAACGAGATGAAGTCATTGACTAGATTGAAATCTGGACTGGGCAGGGCAGTTCCTCTTGAGAAAGATGATCTCTTTGGCAATATAGGCTGGACGTCCATCTTGTTGGAAGATGAATGTTTGAAGATGACTTGATTGCAGGTAAAATGGGAGTCAAAATGTCATGGTGTTAGCTTTCGGTCCTGGTTTTAGCACCACAAGGAATGAAGAAGGCCAGTGTTTTCCCCGAACAATAGGCGGCAAATGAAAGCATGAGCGATTGTGCAAAGAGCTTCCATTTATGCAAAAGTCAATGTTCTGCATGTTCAATGTTTTCAATCTTTTTCCTCTGCCATCCCTTCTGCGTGTTCCTTGCTGATCGTTTGGTGGATCCACCCATTCGTGGAATTTCTACTTTACTGCTTTGACGACGAGAGCAAGTGGATGAAAACACTTTTCAGGTCAGGATCAGATCATCCAAGAGTTGTTTTGACACCAAAACATTGAATTTATACAGAAACGATTCTAAGGTAAGAAGGAAATCATGGGTGACCTGGTCCAGGGTGGTGCCCACTACATCCTGTTTCCTGGATCTTTCTCAGGAAGCCTCAAATGGTTATTGCGTGACATTTTCAGTCAGGAAATTCCGTTCGTAACACAAATGAGATGCTTATCACGTTCACCCACAAAAAAAAAGAAAAAAAAAACGTGCCGTTTTTTAAAAACGCTTTCTTGTGGAAGACTGAGAGAGAAAGAAATGATGATAAGATGACTGAGATGATCAAGGTGAAAAAGTAGCTACTAACTGAAAGTTGCTATGACTCATTATCATTTAATTTCCTGTTTCCATCTGATTACGACGGAAACGTGTCTTCCTATTTTCATCGAAGGACAGAGGAGAAGATGACTGTAGGAGTGCAGTGGTGTCCTGCAAAAGCTTTCTTCTCAAAAACCTTCTTTGGTGGGTGTAGTTGGTTCAAACCATCATGGTGGGTGTGCCATGGGAGGTATTAGAGTATTCCCTAAAGCCAGTGGCTTCTATCAGAAGAATAAACTTCTGATAGAACTTCTGATGTTGCAACACTGTGTTGTTCTGGAATGATTTTAGGAACATAAGATAAGCATCAATTTTGCTTCGTAATGGAAAACGAAATTCTCCGACTGCGGGCGATTTGCGAACGCCACTTCGCCTAACCTGCATGCCTTTAGACTGTGGGAGGAAACCGGCGTACCTGGAGGAAACCTACCAACCGCTGGGAGCACATGCAAACTCCATGCACACAGGACTCGAACCCTCGACCCTGGAGGTGCAATGCGACAGTGCTAACCACTATGCCACCATGCCGCCTACACACATTCACACTTAGCCAATGCATAATTGCATAATTCTTTACACTGGATTGACACGCTACGAAGGAGTTTGTGAATGAATGTGTGCATGGTGACCCTTTGACAGACCGGCATCCCATCACAGTCTACAGTCTTCATTCATCCCATCCTCTACTGTACATGTGCCCTGACCCCGACCCTGATCCTGTAAATTAACAGTATTTATTTCACAGCAAAATATTGTTCTTCATTGTTTCAAGCTTGCACTCTGAAATTAGATTTAGTCATTAGAACACATATCCTGTCTGATGTAAAAACCTTTGATCTGGTACACCTTCTAATGTGAGTTAATTCAACGGTAGAGCTATAGTGAATCAGTGCAATCTCATTAAGGGAAATTGTGGCTCAGTGGTTAAGCGTTTGAGCTCCAGATTACAAGATACGGAGTTTACACCCCGGCCGTGCCAAAATGCCGTGATTGGGTCTTTGAGCAAGATCTCGCTGAGTTGTACTCTGTCTCAGTCGTTTTTAAAAAATCGTGCAATTGCGAAAGTTGTATATTACCACATTATACAACAGTTCGTTCTGACTGTGCAATTTAAATGCACAGTAACAGATTACAGCAATGGCATGTTAAATTGTATGGGGGGGGGGGGGCTGGGGGATGGGGGCGGGGCAGCTGCCTGCTAAAACCCACTCAAGAAAACAGCTGATGGTAATTGTTTCCAAGTTGTTCTGAACTGCATCTCAATGTCTGGGTTCTTTCATTTATAGCTACAAAGCTAAGTAGCTTCTAACACGAGGCTGAATCCCAAATCCCTGTCTAACCCCAGGGCACTACTTGGTGCATGGAACAAAGGGTTGTACATCCTACACCTTTCCATTTAACGTAACATTAAATTAAGTTGCGGAAGGATATGTGTTGGTGGAGCAAACTAACTGATTTAAAAAAAAAAAAAAAATCATAATCTGTTGATAATAAATGGTGTTTGTGGAACTGTTGTATTATAGCAATATCACTGTTGAGGTCGTGCTGTTGTGCTAAATATCAGCACAGCTACAGGATACGGTCTTCAGTACAGGTACAACTGCAACACCGCCGTACAATATTCAGTATAACAGCACTATAATAGCTCAACTATAGTAAACGTCTACAGTATATTACTGTTCTCTTGAGCGCATGAACTTTCCGATTGCTTCTCTTTCCTCTCAGTCCTCTTATGGAAATACTATACTTACTGTGATTCATTTTTCTCTCTTTTTTTTTGTTTTGTTTTATGGAAATCTTTTTTCAAAGATTTCCATAAAACATGCTTATTGCTCATAATTCTTTGCTGATGCATGAACATGACACATTTTGGAGAACTTAAAAACCTCCTCTTCTTGGGAAAAACTAGAGAGCAATGATACTCCGCTGGGTGTGCATTTATGTGTGTGTGGTTCTCTGCTTGTTGGAAAGCATGTCGGAAACGACGCATTAAGTGATCCTTCCCACTTCTTTTCTTTTAATATAATCTTTTTTTTATAATATAATATAATATGATATAATATAATATAATATAATATAACTGGCCATGAGGAAACTAAACTAATGGTAGACTTTCCAATGAAAAAGAAAAATTAAAAATGGAAAATTTTACCCTGGAATATACAAGTTTACAGAAAAACATAGAATTAATATAGAAATATATAAAATATATTAATTTACATGTTTTTTTTTTTTTGGTCTATCCATTTGCCGTCTGGCACAACTGGCAACAGATAATCCCACCCTCAAGATACATCCGTCCGAGGAAACCAGGGGAAGGGAGCCAGCAAGCATACATGGAGAACATGCAAGCTCCATACACACAGACCTTAGGCGGGAATCGAACCCATACTCTGGAGGTGCAAGGTGACAATGCTAACTAGTATGCCGCCTATTATATTATATTATATTATATTATATTATATTATATTATATTATATTATATTATATTATATTATATTATATTATATTAAGAATACACTGGCATGCTGTATAAAGCAACAGTAATTGCTGTCCTTCTTTCAGTTGCTCTCGTTATGGATCATCCCATCTCCATATTTGATCTGGCACACTTCAGTTTTACTTCAGTTTTCATTGTGAGTGTGTTCACTTGTGCAACCTCACAAGTGAGCACGACTTCTGTAAGATACACTCACTGTTCCAACCTGGCCACAAACAGATAAGCAATGACCTAGTGTATAGTTTCAAATATCTGTAATTTCACTATTTAAGTCTTGCAGTCTGAGCAGAATAAACCGGACCCTGAATCTTAATGTAACATATAAATACACGTGTAAATGTAATCACAAATCAGTGAACTCATCAGCATCATCATCGGCGTCATCAAAATAAATCTTCGGGATTTTTTTTACTCATAAAGACGTTTATGCTTTCTCTGATCTCTCTCACACACACACGCACACACACACACAGAGCACCCACACGAGGTTCTCAAATGTCCCAGTTTCATTCCTTTGAAAGCAGTTTCATTCTGCACAGCCAAGTGGAACATGAATGTAAAGCTCTTCCCCCTACTCTCGTAAGCGATCTAAGGGTTTCAGTAATGTTTCACCGCAGGGAAACCATTTTAAACACCCTTCGATTAAGAGTACATATAATTGCTATATGTTTACAGAGTAATTAGTTCATCTTTTGAAGTGTGTAATAACTATTTGTGGATATATGGTGGCTTTCAGATTGTCAGCCTTAACATGCCTTTTTAAAAAAAATACTTTTTAAATTTTTTTTTACTTGTGCTTGTTTCTCAGGGGCGGGGACTGTTCGTGCTGTTGTTCTTTGTTGTGGGATGGGAGGTTGTGGTGATCTGGGGTGTTTTTGTTTGTTTTCTTTCTTGCATTGTTAAACATACAATATTAATTAATGAAAATGCTTTTAATTGTAGTGCCTAATTGTAAAAAAAAAAAAAAACATTAAATTACTGATATACACAGTACCAGTCAAAAGTTTGGACACACCGCCTAATCACGTGGTCGTTCTTGATTTTAATTTCTTTCGACACTGTAAAAAACAATGCTAATGCATCCAAATGTACAATAATCTCATGTGAACAGTTGATATTGAGACGTATCCCCTATTCATGCTCTATAAAGCCTTCATAATCTGACGTGCTGTGTGTTAAAGGGTGATTTCTGAGGCTGATAACCCTAAATGAACTTCTCTTCTGCAGCAGAGATATGATTTGGTTTCCTGATATGGTTTTCATGAGAGACAGTTTCATCATGGTGCTTGACGGGTTTTGCGGATGCACTTAATGATATTGTTCTAGTTGCTAGAGCTGATCCAGAACTGCTGACCTTCATGTCTTAAAATAACACCTGACTGTTGTTGTTGTTGTTGTTGTTGTTGTTGTTGTTGTTGTTGTTTAATTCCTTAATGCCATATGTGTTATTTCATAGTTTTGGAACCTGCAGTGTTGTTCTTGAATGATGAAAAATAAATCATACAGAATTGGAAGGTGTGTCTAAACTTTTGATTGGTGCTGAATATGTAATCTATCATATTCTAATTTAATATGCCAAATGATCATGAACATGCAAATTCAATTGTAAATATGATGTCATAAAAGGTGCCATATTTGAGCATGTCGTAGCTAGCGTTATTGAATCACATCAAATCAAGTCAAATACAAAATACAAGTAACATTTTAATAGAAAAATAAAGTAATTATAGTTGTACTTAATTTTTTTTTCGAATATTTGATAAAAAAAAAACACATCAGTATAAAATATAATATGTCAGTATAAAGTTGCAGCAACCTTAAACATCAGGGTTAAGGAAACTCGATTTCAACTTTTTCGCCAAATGTTTTACCCAAAAGTTTTATTCGATTTCATTCCATGTATTTGCTTTAAACCAAGATTGCGACTACAGACCAAGACATTATTTAAACCAGCCCAAAATGTAGCAGTTCCAAAACAGACCCGATAGATGTAAAACTGGCCACAGTGACGACTCCGTGTCCGGTTTACTAACCTGCTGAAGAATCTGAAATAATCCATGTTGACCAGATCAGTCGCATTAACCACGCTGAAAAGACAAAGAAGTGATGAAGAAACAGTCAGTAAACAGATAAACAGATAAACATGCATCATGTAAAACTAATGTAAGGTGAAGTTCAAATTTCTAGCAATCCTGGAATGATTGTTTTGGAAGATATGAATAATAAAAATGAAACACACAAAAATAAAGGAAGCGTTGCATCTCTGACGGAGGATCTCCTTCAAACGAGTCCTAAAGGAAGAGAGCGTGGTTTGGTTTCTCGCTCCTGTTCAAAAATCACCCAATTTTCTCGGAGCTCCAAGCTCATGATGAACACCTCTCCGGCTCCTGGGTCGCACTGGTGCGCATTTGTCTGGGGTTTTTTTTGCCTACTTCTCCTTCTGTGTTTGAGCGGGTGTGAGATGCTCCACCCATGCGTAGTAAGCCAGGTTAGGTCTTGTAAGAAAAGCTGCCACAGCTACAGTACGTGCTCTGAAACCAACGAACTTTGGAAGAACTCTGGGTGTTTTTAACTTTATAACTCCTTGGGACCGACGAGTGGGTTTTAGCGGAAGTTTCACTTCCTCAAACGTGTTAGTCATACTGATTGAGTCTTTAGGTATTTTTAGGTTTTACTTTGAGGGAGTTAAATGCGGGGAAATCTCACTACATCGTCCTTCATTCACGTGCACAAAGGACATATTTAAATCCTTGTAGCGTTCTTCAGATTGTCAATCTGGCAATGGAAAAGAAAAACAATAAATAAATAAAGGTTCTGTATGGAACCCTGTAATGTTGGTTGTATCTGATGGTGATCCTAGATGTAGGACTTTTTGAGATGCTATGAGAGTATAACAATCTAAAGACCGATTAACTGATTAATACCGAGTGTGGGCTGGAACACAACGCGTGGAGGGACGCCAGCCTGAGAACGCAAATGAGCCCAGGATCGAACCCTGGAGACACGGTTGCTTTACGCACAATTCGTGGCAATCCTTGTAGCGCAAACCATTGCTGCGCAGGGCTTCTAATCATAGGTGGCGTCGTGCACGGCGTTAGCCTGGTACGTATTCGTCCTGCGTCAGGCTGGCACGTATTCCTACCTCACGTCCTGTACAGGTTTACACGATCAGCAAGTGCAACATTTCATCAAGTCATTTCAGTCCAGAGTGTGACGACCAGACATCATAGTCTTTCTTTCCAGGAAATTCTGTTCTGTTTGACTATTTAAATGATTTAACAAGTACTCATTACAGCTTTGTAGAGAAAATTGAAAAAAAAAATTACATACACAGCTTGACTAGCTTATACGGAATATGTACCGAACGATAGCCGAACTTGTTTATTTGTGATACTTTACAGTTTTCAACTCAATTCTTTTTCAGTTTTTGCACATGCTCTCTCTCTCTCTCTCTCTCTCTCTCTCTCTCTCTCTCTCTCTCTTTCTCTTTCTTTCTCTTTCTTTCTTTCTCTTTCTTTCTCTTTCTCTAACACACACATATATATACACACATGCTCACACGCACAGGAAGGAACATTTTCACACATCAGCCTATGAGGTCCAAATTTAGAAAAAAAAAAAAAAATACCAACACCAGCATCTGACAGAGATATTTTGGAGAACTAAACAACAATACAATATGCCAGTCTATTTCTTATTAAAGACGTATCCGAATCCCTCAGTTGTGTGTTTTAAAGGATTGCTACACCACATAACATATGGAAGGACTAGTGAAGAGAAGAAGACCGTTATTCTTACGTTAGGAGCTAACTGATTAGTGAGACAAGATTCCTCCGCAAAACAGACTCGGTAAAAGGGGAACACTGACAGTAAATGATCCACTTCTCAGAAAATTCCCCCACCTTGCTTATCAATGCGCTGATCAGTCGGCTGATGTGTTTTTTTCACACCTGTCATACGTTTTGAGAACAGTGTGAAGATCCAAAGACTGATAAGGGTGTGTGGGCCGGGTGTGCGTTGACAAACCATTTGATGTGTGTTTGGATGCACGCATTAAGCGAAAGGCGCTGAATCAGTACGATTTTTGGTACAGACGTACTGTATTAAAAAAAACAAAAAAAAAAACAACAAAGCAAACTAATTTACATTAAAGTGGACTAAAGGAGGAAATCATCTCTGTACAATGTTCATGTGTTTACTGTAATCACCTCGAATTCATGAGCTGTTTAAATTTTTTTTACATTTTGCAAACGTATATAATATATATAAAATTTAGCCAGCATGTATAAAACGTTAATTTGTGGGTTGTACCGAAAGTGATGCAAAGGTGCTACGACTCAGCCTCTCTATCACAAGCCATGCATTTGCATCATGGTTGAGCCCATCTCTCGAGCTGTCCCTGAAACCCCCCCCCCCCCCCAGTCTAGCACTGTGCGGTTTGTCTTTAATGCAGGGTTCTCCTTCTTTAAACTTCTCTATCTCACTGTGAACGATGCTCCCGTCAATGACGTCACCTCTGTAAATATTTTGTAGCGCAGTGGGAGACCATCATCTCCGCCAACTGGGATTTTTGGAAAGGGAGTTCAAGGGTTGGTTTCAACGATGGTTTAATTTCTATATATATCCTAGAACAATACTGGATTTATTTTGAAAAAAAAAAAAACTATTAAGTAACACTTATAGCATTAGGTAATTAAGTACAAACAACAGCTGGATGCTCTTTTAAGACTCAGCAGTTCTGGAACAGTTCTTGCAAGAACAGTATTGTGTCAAGTGCGTTTGCAAAACCCATCAAGCACCATCATGATCCTGTCTCTCATGAAGACCTTCTCAGGAGATCAAGACCAAAGCCTACCTCTGCTGCAGAGGAGGAGTTCATTTAGGGTTACCAGCCTCAGAAATCACCAATTAACAAACAGAACCTCGGATTAGAGCCGTTATGAAGCTTTACAGAGCATGAGTAGAGGATACATCTCAATATCCATTGTTCAAAGAATATATTTTGGATGCGTTCAATGTAGAAAAAAAAAAAATCAGGAAAGACCATGGAATTAGAAGGTGTATCCAAACTTTTAACTGTTAGTGTATATCAATTAATTAAAAAAAAAGCTCAATTTTGTTCCATTATGACTGAAAATGTCATTTTCGTTTTCGCCGGGAAGATTTGTACTGCATCAATGCACTTATTCTAATGCTTTTCCATACAGATTGTTTATTATAGGCGTTTTGCATTGTCTTGCAGTTCATGTCAGCACGTTGTAACTGTCAGAGGTAGAGCTGTACGTTTTCAGGCACATGAAAGCTCTCATGACAGAGGACTTTGCACGTTGTGGTTTCTCAGTAACAAGCTGCTGTCAACTTTTCTGGGGTTTTTTTCAGTTTTTTTTTTGTTGTTGTTGTTCCTGTTAACTTTATGACAAAGTGTAAGAATTGGCTGTTTATGAATGCCGCAATGTACGCGACAGCCGAAAGCAGCCCGTTTCTCATGTTCATGACCAAATCAACAGATCAAAAGTATCACGTGAAATGAAAACAAAGTGT
Organism: Clarias macrocephalus; assembly: GCA_011419295.1. Lineage (NCBI taxonomy): Eukaryota > Metazoa > Chordata > Actinopteri > Siluriformes > Clariidae > Clarias > Clarias macrocephalus. The sequence continues at coordinate 23,781 of JAAGKR010000461.1, read as the reverse complement.
AAAAATGTTTTCGTTATTAGCGAATTAATTATGCTCGAGGAGTCGAAAACTTCAGGACCTCATGCTCTTATTGGACTTTCAGCCCAGGAATAATATACTATAGGAATCCTACAGGAAGACTGAGATAACTAACTCCACCACATTGTCATTGATTAAAATCCAACAACAGAAAATGCACATGCGTGGCTCTTTCATTTCTTAAATTAATCACTGCTAAGGTTTTTTTTTCCCCCCTAAATAAATAAATAAATAAATAAATCCCCCTTCCAACGGTGTTTGACTGATGGAACCTAGTAACCCATTGTGCAGTAAGTACTGTATCTATTCAATGACGGAAACTTCAAAGCATTTTGTAAGTCGAATCTGAAAAATGTCTGAATGTAAATGTAAACAGCTCTTTTTCCATTTAAAATAGGAAGAGTATCGGACGAATGTCCCTTTGATTATGCACAATTATACAAAATGTTTAATTAATTTATGGCGAAGCAGTTTAAGACAATTTTCTAAAATCTTTAGATTTTTAATTCTAAATCTAAATACAGTACGGAGGCCGTTTAAGTCAAACCGGAATTTTGAATTGTGCAGAATAACAGAACACGCCCTTTATTTATTTCTCTATATAATCTCCAGCTACACTAATGCACTTATCCCAGCGTTCCACTAGCGCTTGGATACCATCAAGATAGAAAGTTTTCTCAGTACGCCAGAGCCATGATTGAATTACCTTCAAGCTTCATGTCTAAAACGCTGGCCTACCAGGAACTCCTTTAATGGCCCAAACATGTAGAAAAGTCTCGGATAGAGTGCCAACATTATCCACTGATTTTTTCAAGGCTCAGGCGCTGAGTGTTTATGGAAACGACTGCAGTGGGTTACGGGTCTCCTCTGTCAGGATCGGCATACAGTCTTCTTTAAAATGTGTTAGCGCTTTAGCATAAAGTCCTTATAAGCCTTAAAAAACTCTTTCTAGAATAATTCATTTAATAAAATCATATCCTGTTGTTTCCAGTATATTCCACCAGGTTCCTGGAAGCCTAAAACTTTCATACGATTTGGCGTAACAGTTCTTAAACACACTGTAAATACTGTAGTTCTAAACCATTTCTAACCCATTGGTTTCGGAGAATTAGGTTCCCCATATTAAGCAAAGTGGTGCGACATCTTAAGTGGAAGGATATCTGTCAGTTGACGTTTTAAGAAGATAAAAATTGCGCTATAGCACCATCAAGAGGCTCCACTCACTGTCCCGAACAGATCAACCCACGGTGCAGAGAAACATAAAAGCCACAAAGTGACGTACTGCTTGTGGTCCATGCCCTCATCCCTCATCCGATTCTGTGTCATCAAACATTATGCAAAACCATTCAATAGGTAAAACCCTTTCCAGACTCTAAGACCTCATTAACCATTCAAAGAACAATTGAGGAACTCCTTTTTTCTAGCCATGTGTACAAGAATAAACTGTATATATACTGTAAATACGAAAACAGATGTTCTTCTTTTTTCTTCTTTCTTTCTTTTTTTTTCTTTTTTTTTCTTTCTTTCTTTTTTTTTTTTTTTTACTTTCAGCCGTTGTCCCATCCTGAATCAAATGCACAAATCTCTTGTTAACTCTTCCATGTATTACCTACTTCACTTATAAATGAAATTTGTTTTAATTAACCAGTTGTGGTTGGTGTAAACAAATACTACAGTTAAAATATTACTCAAGTAAAAGTAGACGTCCTCTGTTTATTTTTACTTGAGACAAAGTTAAAAAGTACTTACCTTTTCCCATATATGGATATTGTATTCATTCACTATATCTCTCTCTTTGAACTTTCTGACTCTTTTCTTCACTCTCTGAAACCACCTCTGCTTTGAATTCAAACCCCTGCTACATGATTCAGTGTTTCATCCAGGGAAGGCAATCATACGATTACACATAATCTAGTCTGCAGTTTATTGTTTACACTTACGCCATTAAACTGACACCCTTAGACTCCATAGACTTTTTTTTAATTATTATTATATATTTGAGCACTTGAGGGTTAAGGGAGGAACCTCAAAGACCCAACAGTTGCAACGTGGTGGTGTTGGGGATTGAACTAAAGACCTTCTTATCTGTAGCTCAACACCTTAACCACCGAGGGACTCCTGAAACCACATTATCGTAAAACTTCAGATCGTACACGCCTTCGGGGTTATGTAACGCAACGCCGCGCACGGACGTAGTGCGGTAGAAAGCACAGATATTTGTTGTAGGATCAGGTGGAGTTAAAGTAAAAAGTATCCACAAATAAGACTATTCGAGTAAAGTATAAATGCATGAAAAACGGCACTAAATCTAGAATCTTATAAAGATCTAAGAAGAACAAAATTCTAAAACAGAGGTTTCTTAAAAAGTTTGATTCATCATAAAACTCTTTTTCTACACATGGGTAATAAAATCATAAAAAACATGCCATTTTATGATTAAATGTATGAACCAAAATTATATACATTATAAACACTTTCTTGACCTTAAGCAGCTTTAAGAGCAACAGCAACGACAGGGATGTTCTCAACGGGTCTTTGATCAGCACAAATAGGTCTTTCAAAAGGTCGGGGCCGATCAGGTCGTGACCCTGCTGATGTTTTAGCCCTTTATTTAAACTGAACTAAAATTACGTTAATGACAAAAACTGGTATTCATCAAGATTCCTTTTTATTTGTTTCCGAGACTACAGAGTCTACGCTCTGATTGACCGATAATCCTGCCTCTCTAAAGATCTCTAAAGAAATATACTAATCTGAAAGAAGGAAACAAACACGAGTCATAACACCGGCAACAAAGTTTGTTTTTGCATATGTTTTGCATATGTGGGTGTCTAATTCTTTCTTGCATGTCTGTGTGTCTGTGTGGGTGCTCAGATGCATGCTCAGGGTTCGAGTGGAGAGACCCGAAAGATGCGTACTTTTAGAAAATGGTGTTTATGGAAACTTCTGCTCAAGCTCATCACGATTCCCACAGCGTCACTTCTTCACAAATGATCTCAAAGCTCATATCACTGCAAGCAGCACTCTCCCTCCGATTCTTCAACTCTATCAGGGTGCAAGAAAGGCAGCAGGAATCAAGACTTCTCTCAGTCCTGGCACCAAGATGATGGAATAAACATCCTCTCAGTTCCTCTCTCTCCTCCTTAAAGAACCTTTCGCGCTTCTCACCAGCAGGTGGAGATGAAGAATCACCAGCTACTTTCCGTTTGTTTACTTCATCAGGATCAGTTTAAAAGGGAAGTGGAAGGTACAGTATTTATCAGCTGGATTGCCCATAATAATTCATCATTACAGCGGTTTTATGATGTTCCCTACGTCACTGTTAGGGTCATAAAATAATACGCCAGTACAATTCTTTTCCTTAATGATTTCCATGGAATTAACACATCAGTTTGCTCACTCATCCTCTTAATTCTGTATACAGGGTCGTGAGGGGGCCTGGAGCCTATCCCGTGAGCACGAGGTGTGGTACACCCTGGACAAGGTGCCAATTCATTGTAGGCTACACAGACCCTCACACACTCATCTGGACTGCGGGAGGTAACCTGGAGAAAACCTACCACGCACAGGGAGAACATGCAAACTCTGTGCACACAGACCCAAAGCCACCGTGCTGCCCCCATGTCAGATTTTTTTTTTTAAATACTTGTGATATACATGTGAAATAAGCAATTAACCATTTTCAAGGCCTTGAAATCCTCATTACTAAACTCCACCTCAAACATGTCCGTAATGTGTAAACCGCGAGTGCAAGACCTTCTCACGGCCCTGCAGGGGAAAACACTGACCGTCTAATGCTCAGGAGACAGGCACATCCAAACGGAGATAAGGATCCAGAATGAAGAGCTTTGTAGCCCCAGGCCATTTCTGAGAAACAGGACGAAGTGAGACGTGCGGATCTGGACTGAAATCTTCACAAAAGATCCGGATCTCTAAAGCAACCTGAACATGCTTTAATGTTGGTTAGGAAAGTCTGTAGAACTAGGAGTCAAATGTAAAGACACCCATGAGCGTAGAGACCTCGTGCTGAGCGATGCGTTATATTACACGGATTCTTTGATGACACACTGCAAACGAGGCAAACAGGCAGCTGTATTCATGCATTTCAAAATGCAGAGGTTATACGTCTTTATGCGAATTCTAATTTGATTTGGCACATACACAACCATGCACAGTATGATATGCAGTGAAATGCTTAAACGCACTAGCTTAAAAAATGCACTAGAGAATACAATTAAACTGAAGATTTCCAATAAAAAAAAAAGTTAAAATAAACATTTTAGGTTGGCATATAGAAATTACAAAGTTACAGAATAAAATAGAATTTAAATATAGAATTTATATATAAAAATATATAAATTGCACAATTGTAAACTCAAGATATAAAAAGATATCATTTTTTTTCTGTATTTTGGTCCGTCCACGTGCCATCCAGCACAACGGATAACCCCACCTTCAAGATATATCAGTAATTTCTGTTACAATTACCTAAGAGGTCGAGGTGCCAGCTCTCAATCCGATTGTCAATCACACACTACGGGCAATTTAGGAACGCCAGTTAGTCTAATCAGCATGTGTTTGGACTGCGGAAGGAAACAGGAGTACCCAGAGAAAACCCACCAAGCTTCCCGAGGTGGGAATCGAACCCCAACCCTGGAGGTGCGAGGCGACAGCGCTAACCACTACGCCACCAATTATAAACTAAAGGTATGAAAAAATATAAAGTTCAGAAGACACTGATTTCATGTTCGAAATAAGACACTTGGTTCTGTCATCTGTCCTTTTGTGTCGTTTGTATGTTGATTGGACAGTATGTGCTTAGACTCCTCGTCCTCCACATTGCAAAAGAGAAAGATAAATAGAATAATTCACCCTGTAAACATTCTTTACAGCATTTCACAAGCACCTTTTCAATCATTGCTGCTCATGTGAATGATACGGATGTGTGTAACACTGTCTAATCATCTGACATGACTGTCACCGATTCGGATAGTCTTACTGATATAGATGGTGGTGCAGATGCATAAATATAGAGCAGTGTCAATTATACAGAGTGTAGCGTTGAATCATATACTGATAATTGTTGTTGTTGTTGATAGGGGTGTTGATTTATAAAGACAGTAAAGTAAACGAATATAAATAAATGGTGGTGTCGAGTCATTCATACACTAAAAGTGAAGTCGTAAAGTTGATACGGTATAAATATATTAATATAAATATAACCTTAACCTTATAAATATAAATATAACCTTTAGGTATTTTTAAATACATGTTAAAATATAATACGGTATAAGTATATACTCTATATTTATACTCAGCAAACTGTTCATTTTCTGATCTGCACATAACATGTTTGTTCCTAAAACAAATAAACAAACAAAAAAACAAACACAATCAAACAAAAACAAACAAACAACTTTATTTGATCTTAATGCGAGGAGTTTGTAGGAAGCATGGTAGTGCTTTTATTATCATTTTTTTTTTAACAGCAGATTGCATATAGTCCAGTTCAACAATATAGTTCAGTTATGCAATATAAGAATGACATAGTAAAGAAACACTAATAATAATCATAAGATAGTCTTGTGGTAAAAAAAAAAAAAAAGTGAATACATATTTACTTATACACTCAGCAAACTATTAGTAGGCAATAACATGCTTTTGATCTGGACATGTTTGTTCCTATGAAATAAACAAAGAAACAAAAACAAACAAACTGTATTTGATCTTAATCCTTCATTGATTTATTGTCCGCGTGCGAACTTTAACAACATACAAAGGTCAAGAGTTACGTCTCCAAAAACGGGGGGCGTGTCCATGTGAGTATTGGGCGGAGTTTATATGCGAGCACCTAAACCCAGGGCTGGCGGGGTTTTTATTATTTATTTATTAAAAAATTTTTATATAGATGTGTATAAGCGCTATAGTGGATGTAGGGACTCGGATCTCGCTCTGAGCAGCAGCCATCATGAAGTGATATTTCATCTTGATCGGGTTCTCGAGGCGAGTCCGGCTCAGCGCAATGGAGAAGGAACAAGCCGAGCGACCCGCGAGCCGAACTCCGTGCAGTTCCGGTACCGACTCCGACACCGATACCGACACCGTGTCCGAGGCGGATTTCTGCTGCACTTCGGGAGACGCTGAGTCGGAGCAGGAGCGCGTGGAGACACCGCGCACATCACACACACTCACACCACACTCACACACACACACCCCGCCAGTGTCGGGCAAAAGGGGAAGCAGGACGGCGAGGAAAGTCTACAGAACGACAGCAGGGAGGAGAAAATGAGGAATAGAGATGAGCACGAAGCCGACGAGGAAGAAGACGAAATGGTAAAAACTCTCACTGTGTGTGTGTGTGTGTGTGAGCGCGAGCGCGAGCGCGCAGGTGTGTTTCAGAGTAACTCCCGACAATCGTACCCGTCACAACAAAGGTGCAAAAAGTTTCGAGCGCTCAGATGTCACCTAATTATCTTTAGCACTGAAACTTCTGTATAACTGGCGACTTACCCGAATCAGTCGACTTGACTTTTAGTGTATGAATGACTCGACACCAGCATTTATTTATATTTATTTTTCTTTACTGTCCTTATAAATCAACAACAACAACAACAACAACATCAGCAACTATCAGTATATGAATCAACGCTACAATCTGTATCACTGACACTGTTACATACTGTAATAATGTATCTGTATGAATCACCAGCACAGACTTGTGTGTGTGTCCATGTGTTCACCTATAGACAGTAAATCTAAATCAACCTACACCGTCGTCCGTATTAACCCGATTCCGCCATCTATATGATTGTACAGCGCAAGCTAAGGATTGACACGGCTGTCTACAGTATGTCAATCTACAGAATCGTTTCTATGAATCTACACCACCATCTGTATGACTTTAGAACACCGTCTATATAAATGTACACGACCAACTTATTAACTCTACCATCATCTGTGTATGAATCTACACCACTGTCTAAATGAATCTAAATCCATCTATATCCATGAATCTAAGCCGCAATCTTCAGCATTTTCTGTATCAATCTACACCGCAAGCTATATGAATCTAAACCGCCGTCCATACAAACCTAAATCTCCATCAATGTATATATCTATATGAATTTACTTTAAATCGCCGTCGATATGAACTGATCTCACCTACACCACCGTGAACATGAATCTACGCATCTATCTACTGTATATGAATCTATACGACTCTGTCTCCATCTATGTAAATCTACAACACCATCTATATCAGTGTTTCCCAACCCAAGTCCTAGAGGACTCTCTCTGCAGACTTTAGTGTTTCTCTTGCTCCACCCGCTTCACTTCAGACTCAACTATCTATATATGAATCAACAGCACTATCTGTTTAAATCTTTACCAATCATCTGTATTAATTCACGCCACTATCAATATGAATCTATATGAATCCGGATTACCATTTCCACTAACAGCTTAGATCCCTTTGATCTCTCATTTTCTCATCTCTCATTTTATCTAGCTTAAATCAGCTGTTCGTAAATACTTGCGTTTTTTTTAAAACTGTATGAAGAAAAACTCACGTGACACCTGGGCGGAAAATGACTTTTTCAACCCGTTACAGTTTAAACACTTAACGATATAAGCAGTCCTAATAGATTAACAAATGACCCCGTGAGTGGTGAAGTATCCATCATGGTGTTTAAATTGACCTTGCAGGAATCTGGTGGGCTCTGAATGAATGGGAATGGGCTCGTGCTTTAATGGTGGCTTAATGGACCTTTAAAGGAAGTTGTCACATTATTGAAAGAAACATTACCCATGTTTATATTCAACACACACTTTAGTGATTGTGGTGCTAATTTCATGTGTGGGAGGTTAACAGTGTTGAGACGCGATGATGTCACGGGGGGGACGACGACATCAGCTCGACGTTTCTGACACGTTTGCGCCGAGTTACAGAGATGAGGGGGGCTAGTTAGTGATCTACTCTATGAGGGGATGAGCATGGCGGTACGAGCTTGAAGGTGCTTTCGAACCATGGCTAATTGATTTTCTGGTATCTCCAACACCACGCCCAGCTCCTCTGATCCTCACTGAAGTAATAAATAGTTGATTATGTAATTTAGTCCATGTCTCGGCTTACCTTTTAAGGTAAAATGTAGCCCGAAGACATTTTGCATGTTCTGTCTAGCAATACCTCCAGAATAATACCAGTGTTTGGCTAAATGCCTCTGTCGTCTTTGCCTCTGTAAACTGTTGTAACTTTGCCAGACTGCTTGGCCAACCTTTCACTTGCTTTATGAGTTGAAACCCAGCCAAACTCCTTTTTCTTCTTCTCCTCCTTCTTCATTTTCTTTTTCATAAGTCTGGGAGGATTAAGGCAAAAAACTCCCTTTCTAGCGAACTAGAACTAGACTCCTTTGTACATCAGTTTATTTTCGCATTAAACTCATATTGGACTTTACATTTAGTTTGCTCATCGTGACTCTGCTTGCTTTAATTTGTGATGTAAAAAAAAAGATTTTTAATGATTTAATTACTTGTTGTTGTTTGGCCCCAGCGACACGCCAGCATCGGTAAGCTAATTCGTCACCTTTGTCACTGTGCCAGTCTAAACCAGTCCGTCCAGTTATACCGAGTAATTAAGATGCTAATGCGGCCTTTCAAGTGAAACCTACCAGGTGAGAGTTGGAATCGGGCTAATCATACAGGACGTGTCACCTGTCCTTATATTTGCAAAACACTTTGCACTGTGTCGTGATGTGATGTAGCAGCTGGTTATGTTCAGAAATGTCTCATGCTCACATTTAATGATGTGACTTATGACATATTTTTGGAAATGATACCGTGTGTTTATGATCTATCGAAGTGATATATCCATAATGATTCTATTATATTCTGTGACAAATGAGGTATTGTGCTTTTATTGTCTTATAAGGACGATCCCAGGAAGCACTTGCTGTTTTCTTAATATCTTTCTATATATAAATACACTAAAGAGGGGGGAAAGGGAAACAATTAGTCCCAGTTTGACTTGAACACCCTTCATACAGTATATACAGTGTATAGATATAGCGCGGTATATATGATGACACAGAAGCTGCAATTTATTGGGTTGGGTTTCAAATTAAGTTCTTATGTTCGTTGTCCAAATCCTCCCCACATCCGTGCTACGGTCATGTGCTGATACTGAAGCACGAGACCACATGACCAACAAGACCAAGGAAAAAAATGATAATAAGGGTGTAAGCGGGATGCGTGATGGCACTGAGCACATTTGTTTACTCTATCACATTTTCATGTTATTCTCTCGCTGTAAAGAATTTAGACTTTTTGTGAGTGCAGAAGTGTCCAACCCTTTAGAAGACAAAGAAAGTTATTTCTCCAACAGGACGTGCCTCATCCAGAGGGTTTTCCCATAACGGTTTCCTGGCGTAGGCTTTGGATCCAGCGTGACCCTGACTAGGATAAAATGGTTACTGATGATGAATGAGTGACATTTGACACTTTTATATCTTTTATATCCTCTGAGACATGTCAATCTTTTACTTGCAATACTGTCACTGATGTACCGTACTACACTTTTTTTTGACGCAGTGCATCTGTTAGAACTCGTACCGAAAGGCGTGGTCGAGGTTGCTCAGGACTACGAGGATAATAGCAAAACTGATTTATCGATTATGGTTTTGCTGATTTAGTTATTACTTTTCGTTTCAGGTCCGCGTTTCTTCTGGAGGTAAATGTCCCTTTTCATTAAGAACCCATGAGGTGGACAAAATATTTGCAGTTTTCGATCTTTTTGCAATTTATTTATGGTTTAATATTCAATCATCCTGCAAGACACATGTATTTGAGTTCGATAGTCTTAGAATTTGGTGAAATCATGAACCTCATGAATATTTATTAGTATATTTGTCGCAGCGTTTCCAATATAATAGTACAGACATAGTGGACCGCACCATGGTTTACACGACAATCCAGTTTTTAAAAAGATTTTATACCGTCTAATATGCTGTAATAGCCAGAAGATTAGTAATGTGGCTACACAGTAATACCAAATAATACCACCAGGGGGCACGTCCATTTTTGTTGTGGTACACTACAGCTGAATTTGTGTGCAGAAGTTTTTGCTACGATGCTGTTATGATTAGTTACCTCGCTGAACTTATTCTCCTCAGTATGATTCGGCAGTTCATGTATAAGTAATGAACTGACTTGTATAGTCGATGTTTAACGCTGTCGGAATAAATCAATTCCTCTTGCAAATGAGTTTTTCGGTTCGCTAAGCTAACTTGCTATCTTGGAGCTAATGCTAATTAAAGTTAGCACTACTAGTTTTCATACCCACTGAACTTTTCCACATTTTGTCACCTTACAACCACAAACGTATCTCTATTTTATTAGGATTTTATGTGACACAAAGTGGAAGTGGTTTAAAAAAAATTTTAATTTTTTTTTTCCAAGTAAATATCTGAGAAGTGTGGCGTGCATTTGTATTCAGCCCCCTTTATTCTGATACCACTAACTAAAATAAAGAGTCCACCTGTGTGTAATTTAATCTCCGTATAAATGCAGATGTTCTGTGAAGCCCTCAGGGGTTTGTTAGAGAACATTACTGAACAAACAGCACACGGAGAAGTTTAAAGCAGGTTCATGTTTTCTGGTTGCAATGTGACAAAATGTGGAAAACGTCAAGGGGTATGAATACTTTTGCAAGGCACTGTACGGGCTAAGGCTTACCGCGGTAAAGCTTGATCGACGTTCTATTCGATATGAACCAATCGAATAGGACCTGACGATCCTCATTCATGTTTTTTACATCTGTAATATCACTGTGCTTTAAAATAGGACAGAAGAAAGGACTGAAATACTTTAAAAAAAAATTTTTTTTTTAAAGAATTCATGCAGTCTTGTGTAGCAATGCACAGCCAGTCAGCATGTCACAATAAACGTCAATACGTCACCAAATTAATTATAAGCAGGAAATATATTTAGTTCTAAGCCACTTTGCTTGGTTCATATTACACAAGTCATTTAAAACGATTGTTATTTGTGCAAGTTATTAGAACATAAAATGTCTCCTGTCAATAATTGTCATATAATATTATAAGTGCCGCTGAAACTACTGTTATTGAATAAAGGGCTTGGACTCTCCAATTCAGCACTACACTCGTACAACACCAACATATTGGCCTGAAACTTCCTGTGTGGTTGTGTAATTCCATAGAATACACACATTGGTTTTTTTTTTTTTTCTTTTAAATACAGTCATGCATTAGACAAGGAGCTGCTGAAATAACAAAGAGCGTGGCCTCTCCAGATCTGTAGTACACTTGGTCATCAGGGGATTGGTCACCGGGGACGGTCGCGATCTGGGGATTAGATATTACCAAGCGAAAGTCTTTGTGTCTTGTGTTGTGCACGAAACAAATAAGCAAAAATCTTCCTCTTTCATCGCACCTAACACAATTCCCTGTACACGCCATAAGCACTGAGAGAAGTGGCGTCACCACATGCGACGACGCACCACGTGCCCACTTGTGAATTGTATCATTGCTTTCTTTCCCACTCCATCTTAACGCACAGACATTTTCTTCAGTCCGAATTCATTGTCAAACTGGAAACTGTTTTTATGGTTATGAAGCTGTCACTCAGAATATTTACAGATTACTAGGCTGCATGTCAACACAGCTACTGTACAGCGACCATGAGCGATTACATCATCATCTGACTAATAATAAGACGCTGGTGTTTTTACAGTCGTGACTTGTTTAAACAGCGGTTCGAGTTGTTTTCCTCTGACCGCCTTTACATAAGTTTATTGGCCCGGTTTCTAAATAGCTCCCCTCACTTTTCTCTTCTCCCTCCTGAATTGTGATCTAAATACTAGAGGACATTGTAGCACAGAGCAGAGACGTCGCTTCTTTTTCCGCCCTCGAGCTCAGTAAAGGGTCACTTTGCGAAAGTCGTTACTCGACAGCCTTAGCTGACTTTTCATAGTGGATTTTTTCATATGGTTTCAGTTTTCTAACTTTCCAAAGAAGTTTTAAATGATTGCTGTTTTCATAAACTTTAGAAATGAAGAAGTATGTGGAGAGGAAGTGATGTCAGAGTTTTGGCTTTAAAACTGATTGTGTGATACTCGTGCTATACTTTTTTTACTTGTAAAGAAAGAAAGAAAAGTCTAATTTGCACAGACAAAATTGATGCATGGAAAATAGATTTAAAAAGATGCTATTGTGTAAATGAATACAAAAGTGACATAATACATTAGAGTACTATATTGTAACAATTTTTAATGAATTTTTTTTTTAAAGGAATAGAATGCTTGAAAAATGTAAAAAAAACATGAACTGAAAATTGCAACTTTTAGTTGATAAATTACAATAAAAACAAACGCATATATTTCAAATAAAGAAATGTATGTTTATAAAATATATAAAAATGGCAATAGAATAGTATGAAATAAAATATAAATGTTTTAAATTTGTACTAAAAATGGCTTTGTGTTTGAAAAAAAAAAGTACATTAAATTTAATTAAATATGAAAAAATTTAATATGAAAATTTTAATAGCAATTAAGCATTTTTAATGTGTAGTTAAATGTACAAATTGCAAAAAAAAAAAAAAAAAGCGAACTCATATAAAAAAAAAATCTAAATTATAGTATTGACCTTTACAGTTATTTAGTCGCAAAAGGCTGCAATTTATTACAGGTAATATATGCATAGTCAGTTTGCCAGTAATTTATGTAATTTTTAAAAACATTTTTTAATTTTTAATTTTTTATAATAACTTTTATTGGAATTCGAAGTGGTACATTTAATATTAAATATAATAAATACAATAAAAAGATCCAGTTAGAAATTTTAATTGTTCAAAATCTTTTTTTAATGGCAGTAAAATATAAAATTGTCAAATTGCATTTTGAAATTGTAGTCTCATCATTTTCGAAATTTCATATTTGATTCAATATAAAAACCCTTCATGTCCAGTTTCAGTATACAAACATAAACGTAAATATTAAGTTATTATTGCCTCTGCTTGTTATATTGTCCCCCCCAGTAAATCTCGGTGTAATTAATGATCCTGACCTCCTTTAGTTTTCCTGACTCAGTAAAACGGTGACACCAGGGCTCGTGTCAGACACATTGGCCTGTTGGGTTTCCCAAACCTTGGCAACTAAGATCTTATTTGCATCTTTTCCTTGTTTTTTTTGTTTTTTTCCTCTTTGCTTTTTGCTGGGACGAGATTCTGCTCAGTCGGTGTACAGCTTAGACGTTAAGAGGATTCGTCTGTAATGCCCTTAAAGCTTCTCATGGTCCATCGGGGTGATCATTCCCAGCATGATGTGTACTTATGATCTTGCTTACAGTCTAGTCTCTGCATGCGAAACGTGAACGGTGTGTATCACTCTGTCTGTAAGGAGACTTGGAGGAGAAATCTGCCAGGTAAGTAAACATTAACTTGGTCGGTGTTTGCCTTCTGTATTTAAACTTTGCTCCAAGGAAATGAGAGGTGTGGTTATTTCATACAATCTGTCTGGTAATGCGAGATGAATGTTATTTAGATTTTTTAATAATTAGCAGCCCGTCCCAACATGAGTCACTGTTTTTGTCCCGCAGCAATTCGACAATGCTGGGGAATTTTTAATTACTGAAAGAATGTAATAGCCTTCAGTTGATTTGTTTTGCATTACATTTAGTGTTGGCAAGACAAGTTAGTTCCTTATCACTTTTGTTACAGCAGCTAGAAATATTTGCAGTCTTTTTTAAATCCTCTCTTTCTTGAAGCTATTAAGACAAAAAGTCCATCATGTCATCACTTGACAGTGGACGTCATCTCAGAATAGTGGAGTGCTTTCACTATTGCTTTTTTTTTTTTTTAAGCCCCGCCCATTTGAGTACACTGTTTAGGTTTACTCAAGGTCTCAACAGGTTTTTTACTTTTAGCAAATGTTAATATCACTTGGGATCAGACTCCAAAACTGGACTAAGTTTGAATTTCTTACTATTTTACGACTTTTTTTTTCCCAAGGCAATATGTACATCAATAATGAATGTTTAAATTCCATTTTAAAAGTAAAAATCATACAAAGAGAGTCCATTTTTTTCCCATACCTAGCTGGGGCAACCAGGAAGCTCCGTCTCTCCTGAGCGTTGTCCCGCTCATGCTGTGGGTCACAGGAGATAGAAGATGGGTTGAATTTATCCGTTGAGGTCTGTAATTTAAACTGCAGTGACCTATAGAGGAGAGAGGCTTAGCTGGGAATGGTGCAGAGGCGATATCACCCAGATGGTCTGATGTTCCCCTCCCTCAGAGCATTCTTCCTCAACAATGGTTTATATTTACAGTATGTGGATTTAAAATATCGCTTAGTTCAGATGCGTTTTTGTTTAAAACTATTGAACTGCGTAGTAATGAACAACTTTTTCAGAAGAAAGTAGACAATGCATGCTTAAAGAGTCACTAGAAGTTGCCAGATGAAGTCATTGTCTAATTTGCATATTCAGTGAGTGGCGATTTGCATACCAAAACACGTTACATACACAAGGAGGGAAGGTGTCCAAAAAGAAAATAATAGACTATAATACTTGTTTAAAGAATTAAATATTTTCAGTGGTGATCAGTGATTGGTCTAAAAATGAGAATCAGTGATGATTGGGAACAGTGATGATCAGGGATTGGTCACTGGAAATACTCGTGATCAAGCATTGTCTTTAGGGGACAATGGTAATCAGGGATTGGTGATTGGGACACCCATGATAAGGGATTGATCACTGGGGGACAATGATGATCGGTGGACTGTGCACTGGGGGACAGTGCTGATCGGGGGACTGGGCACTGGGGGACACTGCTGATCGGGGGACTGGGCACTGGGGGACAGTGCTGATCGGGGGACTGGGCACTGGGGGACAGTGCTGATAAGGTTGTTTGGAATAATGGCAGGCTATAGACATTCGTGGTGAGTGACTCAATCCATTTAACCAGCAGCTCTGATGTGAGTTGAAGTTCTTGATTGTCAATAATGTCTGTTTACAATAGTAGTAGAAGACTGTTTTAGTTGCCAAAGTACACTAAAAAGTCAGCAAATCTATCAACAAGGTCAGTAAGTTGGCGACAGTGCAGTACTGTGTTATGGCTTGTTCATAGGCAGATAGTCTGTAATCGGTGTTTACTGTAATCAGCTACGCTGCATTATAATTCTCTGTACCTGAATGACCTCTTTAAGTAGAAAACAATTATTGTATTTTTTCACATGGCCCTTTTTTTTGCAAAAAAAAACTGAAATGGCTCACAGTAAAAGGATCTGCGTTGGAGTTTATGTGGGGACATTCTGCGGTCAACACGTTGAAAGTTGAAACAATGCCCTGCTATTGAATGCTTTCCCAGAAGAATGACGGGCAGGACTTTCCTGCAGACCATCAACAGTGCAAGAAATGAAAACCTGCCAAAATGCAAAGAAGTCTGGGGCTATCTAGGTCTATCTGAAACAAACGTTTAAATGTCACTTTGGCCCCAGGTCCGTTCTTTTGACTTAAAAAAAATAAAAATAAAAATGTTCAAAGACTTGATGCGTACCTTTGGTATCACTAACAGATTGTTTCAGTTAGATAGAAGAGACTGGAATATACAGTAGGGATCAGGCAAAATTATTATTTGAGGTTTTTTAAAAACTGTGTTCGCTTCCTTAACGTCATGTAGCATGACCTTTCTCTACATTCCTTGTATGAAAGTTAAAAATAGTGGTGGAGCAGCTTTTTGTTTTTAATGCGCCTGAGATCTGGAACATATTAGCAATAAGCATACATTAGACTCGAATGTAAATGCTGTTCAGTTGGCAGGAGGACACTGGCAAGTGTTCAAATGTCATATTTGAGCATACTAAGGGCGTTCAAGTCAAACTGGGACTTATGATTGTACATAACACAGTTAAATGAATGAATGATTGTGTGAACTGTTCACAGAGACAGATGTGTTTCTCAGCAAGGACAATCGATGAATATTAACAGGAATTACTTTCATGTACATATGCCCTTCTTTAAAATGTTGTAAATGTCAATCGTCTTTACGCATTCATTCATGGGAAATTTCACCACAAGTCCCAGGTTTACTTGAACACTCCTTGTATATTCATAAATTCTGTCAGTCTTCTGGGGGGGGTTTGGGGGGATGAAACTCAATTTAATGGTTAAAAACAACCTGTTTTATGTAGACATACAGTATGAGCTATTACAAGAATAATTTTGTTACCAAGCATGCCTTACAGAAATGTTGACACAACAGGGACTAAATGTTTAGACGAACAGTTAATTAATGTTTTTATTTTTATTTTATGAACTGGTTTACATCAAATGGTGACTGTTGAGGATTAACAGCAACCTTTTCTCGAGTCAGTGCCTCCTTTCGTTATGCCTGGCTAGTTTTCTAGTGAGAAAAATCCCCAAAAGCAAAAGATAATGGCTTGTTTGCTATTGAAGATTTGAATATTCAAGAACAATTCACTCCTGCTTGCTACGCCCGAGCCCTAAACGCTCCGTTCCGTATTTTGCTGAGTTAGTGACGGCTTACGAACGACTCGCAGCTTCTGTCTCTCATGTTACCACACCGTCGCTCATGCTGAGGCTATTTCTGATGCTATATTTACACGTGTTGCCGTCGAGTGCATGGGTGTCGATTGAATGGTTTCTGAGACAGAGGGAAAGGGTCGTACAGAAACCATGAAGCACATTGTACTGTTTTCTGGAGCCGTGCTTAGGCTGCTAACAAGATTTAAAAATGCTAGTTGTTGTAAAATCATGTTCAAATCTAGTAAGAGTGTTGGATTACAAAGGTCTTTACTGTTAAAACCATGACTGATTCGGTCAGGTTAACTTGGAAAAAGCTAAACTAGTGCGAGATATTAAACCTTCTTAAATATTAAACACGACACCTCTCGATATCAGTATACTGCTGTAAATTATAACCATTACAGGAGTGAAACTTTCAACACCAGGACAAGGTTACACACGCATGAGCAATGCGTCCCCACAGCTGTTTAGAAAGAGAGTCGTGCTACGCTAGCATGGAGCTGAATTTGATGGTCAGGACCAGGGATTTACAAACACTGTAGGGTTAAATAAAGGTGTTTGATTGTGTTTTACTTCAGGTTTTACTTCAGGACTGTTGGAAAATGAACTTTGTTACTTTCCTCTTGTTCCCTCAGAGCAGAAAACAGTTGTAAACAGTTAGTTTCTTTCAAACACAGGCTAAGGCTTTTTGTTCTCCACTTTTCTTTTACTATTATTATTATTATTATTATTATTATAGTCAAAATGTTAATGTTACTAATGAATTTCAGTTCAGGGGGGGAGAAAAGCTTATATTGTATAGCAACACTGAAGCGGTTAAACCCTAAAACGTTTGCAAGCAATTATTTTACTGCTAGCACTAGTTCATGAGAGCAAAGCTAGGTGCTGTTTTAGCAACTTAGCATTATTCAAATAAGTGGTGTGAGTTAGATTTCCAGTAAATTATAAATGTTCATACTTTTTGTATGTAATAAAGGCTAATCACTGGTTTACCTCAGTGGAAAAAGCTAATGTTGTGGTACCTCAGCATACGAACGCCTCAAGAAATTTCAATTAAGAATGAAATTCATATGCTGAGGTAACGCAGTAAAAATAATATACAAGCTTTCCGCCCATAACAATTTTTACTGGGGTGTACAGTATACTATAGTGCACTATGATCAACTATAGTACATACAATAATATACCGTTGAATTCCCTTGTTACTTGAGACATTACCATGTTAGACACCATAGGACTTTATATAGGGTGCAATGGTAGGTACTATGGCCCTTCAGTGGGTTCCATGTTGGTACTATGGTGTGTACCACAATATCTTGGTGAATGGTATTATGTTCAGCAGGTATCTAATATTGTATGTTTATACATACTTTTCCATATAAGATATGTTCGTACATACTGGTATAGTATATATGGTATAGTACAGGCAGTACCGTAGTACAGGGTAATTCAAAAACAATGAAACGATTTCATGACTAATTGCTTCAGTTCTCAAGCATCGTTATAGAATGATTCAGTGTCGCTTATAAGACAAGAAATAAAAATTGATTGTGAGTAGAATACTTGTGACTTGGCTGGAGTTTTGTATTACTTTTCCTTAATAAAATATTGCGTAGTGAAATCGGTTCATTCTTTTTGAATTACCCTGTACTGAGTTAAGAGTTTAAACATAGACTATGGTATTTAATTGACATTACGTAAGTGTACTGTATGTATAACATATTTTTGACACGTGGTATGTGTTTTGTAGTACAAAAGTAATAAGTATATGGTAGGAGGAGTAGCTCAGAGCTTAAGGCGTTGGACTACTGGTCATGGGTTCAAACCCCAGCACCACTAAGTTGATGCTGTTGAGACCTTGAGCAACACCATTAACCCTCAAACTGCTCAGATGTATAATACTGTAAGTCACTCTGGATAAAGGTGTCTCACAAATGTAAATGTACCATTGTACCAAGATATGCACCATGGTAGAACTATGTACCAAAGTTTTTAAACAGTTTTTAAAAATTGGTTAGCCTTTGTGAAAAATCTGGAATCTGGACGAAAACACAGCTAATATGTAGCTAAGACCACTATACTGAATGAACATCGTTGTTGTTTTTCATTGACATTTGAATTATGGGAATTTTTTTATTGTGTTTTTAAGGTTTCAAAAGGCCTTTTAAAGATTTTTTACCTTTCAAATAACCTAGAAAGCATGTTAAACATAATAATAATAATAAGAAGAAAAATAAAGTGGGCTAACCCGTGTCTTTGCAAAAGTAATGGTCATTCAAGGAACTGCTCATTTTGCTACTCAGCTGGTTGCCCCAAGCCCGGATAAAATGGGAGGGTTGCGTCAAACCTGTGCCAGATCGGATGGTCCGCTGTGGCGACCCCTCGCAGGAAGCAGCCGAAAGACCATCAACATTCATTAGAAACCCTCCTCTGGCTCTGGGAATTGGCATGATATTTCTCTATAGTAAACCTGTGTTATGAAATGAGTATTAGACATCTACAGAATTATGGATGGCTGTTAATAGAAACACCAAAACTAGTGCACCCACACACTAAATGAAGAAAAAAGTTAATAATGTGTGCCCTTTAAAAAAGAAGAAATACTTCCCAATCAACGTTTCTTTTTACCCGAGTTCAAATTAAAACCTGTTGCTACCTGCTTTTTAATATTATCCGAAGCTTCTTTGCTAACTAATAAACATGTTAAAGCAGCATTTCAGAAACTGAACCATTCGAAATAACATTAATAATTCAGGCGAGTATTTTATTATATATTTTTTTTAGTCCGGATGATTGTTCACAGGTTGGGCGTAATTTTGCTTTCATATATAATGGTTTGTAGAACAGTGCACTTAATCGGAGCAGAACTGCATTACCATAATTACCCTCATGCTTTTATGTGAAATTTGTTTATTGCGTTGCCGACAGTAAGAGCTGAATTGGTGCTTTCGTTTTGCTGACAAATTCATAGCCGACGAAGATAATAATGTTTGCTTTATGTAATGCCTTTCTTGTGCTCAAGGTCATTTCAGAAATCAATACAAAGTAAACACACACACACACACACACACACACGTGCGGTCTTGTCGCCAAGGTCGGTGCTGCACACGGTCCTTTCGATTGTCTGTTGTTCGTGCATGTTGGTTGATTTATTCCTTCACGTCCTCGTTTCATAAGCCAGACTTCCAGTTTTAGCTAGAAATGGTCTATTATTGTTATTTTACTTTGTGCATGATTTAGGAGTACATTAATAGATCATACATAGAGCAGTACATCTGTGGGGATGAGAAAGTCTGGTGTATGAGGAGATGGATGAAGGGGACGAGCTCTCGAGATGATGGTACATGATGTAATGGAAGAGAAAAGTGTTTATAAAGACGCTGCCATCGTGGCAGAAAGATGCATTAAAGGCTGTCACTGTTCCAGTGGTTTGTGTGTGTGTAAGAGAGATGTGGATAGTGCTGTGCTTCAAGACTGCATTCGAGTGTGAGCTGCTCCATTTCTGTACAGTATAGTGCAGGTTCCTCATCATCAGAAGTGTATCTGTCTCTCGCCAGTTTCTTCTTGACACCAGATAAGTTGTATGATTTATCTGCCGCCAGTTTACGGTCTCTTACTCCGCTGGTCCCACTTTTGACAAGGGGTTAGAACAGAATGATGGTCTGACTGAGCGTCTGACTGTTCTAGAGACGTGTAATGTTTCAATTCATAAATCATTTCTACACAAGTTTTTTATTTTTTATATATACTGGGGTTGGACAATGAAAACTGGCCAATTTAGTGTTGGAGGTCCCGTGGGTAAATTTGACCAGCCTGGTGGCCAAAATTCACTGATTGCACATTCCACCAGTAAGTGTAGAGTGTGAAGGTTTAATTAGCAGAGTAATAGCACAGTTTTGCTTAAAATTGCAATACATACAACATTATCGGTGACGTATCAGAGTTCACAAGACAACTGGCCTTCGAGGGGTCCCAATATTTAATATAAGAGAAGCTGTTTGTACCACTTTGGGTTGATTGCATAAAATTTGATTTCGAGCAATAGTTTGTTTCACTAAAACACTTACTATAAGCTGTGAGTAAGGCTGTATGTTGCCATGGCAACATGTGACACACTGTCTCTCCATCTATGGTGTGCGTCTTTGACGGTCAGAGCAAAGAATAAACAAAATATTCTTTCTGAACTATCAGTTCCTCGATATAAATTTCTTGTTAATACAACTGTTGCATGGAAGCAGTCACACTTACAGTTGTAAGAAAATACACAGTACAGACCAAAAGTTTGGACACACCTTCTCATTCAAAGAGGTTGAATTTGTATTATGGCAAGAAAAAAGCAGCTAAGTGAAGAAAAAAACGAGTCGCCATCATTACTTTAAGAAATCCAAAAAATTGGGAAAACTTTGAAAGTGTCCCCAAGTGCAGTCACAAAAACCATCAAGCGCTACAAAGAAACTGGCTCACATGCGGACCGGCCCAAGAAGGGAAGACCAAGAGTCGCCTCTGCTGCGGAGGATAAGTTCATCCGAGTCACCAGCCTCAGAAATCGCAGGTTAACAGCAGCTCAGATCAGAGAGCAGGTCAATGGCACACAGAGTTCTAGCAGCAGAAGACTTCAAGCACAGAATGATGACGAGACTCTTTGGAACGTTTTACTGCAAATGTTTTATTGAAGGCCGTATGTCTGTGAATCACCATCCCGGTCAAGGTTCCTCGGAGCCCACTACTGTTGTTGCCGTGAACATTCGGCGAGTGGAACGCTTGATCCTTGAAGATGGACGGATAACTTGTGTACACAATCTACCTTGATGGTATCCAAGCACTAGTGAAAGTGCATTAGTGGAGCAGGGGATTATATAGAGAAATAAAAGGAGTTATAACTGGTAGAGTAACTATTTTCTGTTATTCTGCACAGTCCATAGTCCTGGTTTGACTTGAACAGCCCGTATAAATTAATTATTATTATTTACCGACCAATTCTAATGCAAAAAAAAAACAAAACACGTTTTATTCTTTATTTATCGTTTGTACATGTTGTGTAGTCCTCTGTGCTTTTCAACTCTAATCCTCATCCACTCGAAGTGCAAGATTTCTCTTCCCACATCTCTAATCCTCTTAGTCGTCCACTCTGTCTATTTCCTGTAATTGTTAATTCATTACCAGCTTATTCCATAAGCTTCTAGATGCATCTACTCTACGTTCCCATGAACGTTCAGCAAATGGAACGCCTGGTCGGCGGATGACTTGTGGAAGAGACGCGTCTGTCTGGGTGAACTGTACTGTACACTCAATCATCCACCAGCACCACTTGCACGTTACAGGAACCTGGCCTGGGAGTTATTGCCACAACCTCCATACCATCGCAACCTCGTGCCAAGCCATTTCCACATGTTTGGGCCATTAAAGGAGTTCCTGGGAGGCCAGTGTGACTCAGTATGGCAGTCCAATCATGGTTTCAGTGTACTGAGAAAACTTTCTACCTTGATGGTATCCAGGCACTAGTGAACACTGGGATAAGTGCATTAGTATAGAAGAGGATTATATAGAGAAATAAAGGAGAGTTTTTACTCTCATAACTGTGTTCAGTTATTCTGCACAATCAAAAGTTCGAGTTCTGCATAACTCTTTCACTCGTTTTGATTTTCTTCCGGATATTATTAGGCTCCTTTTTTCCCTCCTTTTAAACAGTATTGTTATTCCTCTGTGGACTTCCTTAAGTATTTTATAAAAGTGCTTTATTCGAATGCTGCTGCATAAATCAGCTTTATAGATGAGGCTGACTTTTAAATTTCACTCTTTACTCAGACGGAATAACTGGCGATGCCGGACAGAATTTCCTGCAGATTAAACATTCGTTCTTCATGCGCTTAAGGTGTGCAGTGACAGGAGGTGAAACAGCAGGGTACTGAATCCTGGCAGCACACCGATGATGAAAGCATTAGCTCAGAGTCTATCAGGTTTGTTAGTGGAAAGGTGGCGGTGAGCTGCATTATTTCCTCTTTCCCACTTTTAAGAACGAAATCTGCAGCTTGTTCACACCTCGACCTGGTTTCCTGAAGACTTCAGCAAGGCGATTTGTACCAGGCTGCAGAATGATCCAAAATACACATTTAAAGAACATTTTTAATGTTTGGTTGTTTATTTATTTATTTTTCTTCATAAGTAAACTCCGTAGACGCTACTGTTTTTCATTATATTATGTGCATTTTTTTTTTTGTTGCATGCTCTAAGGAAGGTCACATGCAGTCAGTTTGGTTCAGTGTTCAGGATGTTGGGTGAAAAGTGCGGCGGGGGGGGGGGGGGTGGGTGTCAAATATAAAGAGTGAGAAAGCTGCGTTTTATCTGTTTAAACTTCATCTGCTTTTATATTCGTTGGGAAGCTGTTTAATCCTCTTCCTCTTATTACTTCCTGCTGGAACTGTTTTAACTCAGATGTCACGTACTGCTCCGCGCGCACGAGAGACTGAGAGGCTAATGACACAATTTCTCACTTGTAAACCATTTGGTTCTTTTCAAAATATTGGAACTAATGTACAAATAGTCATGTTCAAAAGTTAGTACCCCCTCTTTTTTAAGTCTAATCGTAGCAGGTCTCAGTATTCGGCAAATACAACCTCAGACGGACAACTTAATATAAATCTTTTTTTTTTTTTTTTATCATACCATTGATTTATTTCTTTATTTCTTTTTTTTTTTATTATAAAAAATTTTGCCCCCCAAAAAAAGATTTTGTCTATATGAAGTTACTGCTTCCACAGTATTAAAGAGGACATGTTGCACCCAGGTGCTGTTAATCATCAGCCCCTGATTAATTCATCAGACCTCTATAAAAGCAGAAGTTTTGTCATTAATTGGATGGAATTCCTGAATGATCATTGGCACACTATCATCAGACGCCTAGAATTAAAGCTGAAAGTCTCAACCTCGCTCAAGTAAATCACATGTGGTGAAGTCTAGATGTGAAATGTGGAAAAAAAAACCTTTGTTCCAAAATGTATTGACTTGACTGTATGTGTGTGAGTGTGTGTGTGAGTGTGTGTGTGAGTGTGTGTGTGAGTGTGTGTGTGAGTGTGTGTGTGAGTGTGTGTGTGAGTGTGTGTGTGTGAGTGTGTGTGTGAGTGTGAGTGTGAGTGTGAGTGTGAGTGTGTGTGTGAGTGTGTGTGTGAGTGTGTGTGTGAGTGTGTGTGTGAGTGTGTGTGAGTGT